>ML818614.1:211822-245347 GCA_009831015.1 Picea engelmannii | reverse complement strand
AAAAAAAAAAAAAAAAAAAAAAAGATTATTGGCTGTCTTAGGGCAGAAAACACATAAGTTTTGCAGGTTTTAATTAAATCTGTAGGCTGTTTATAGTGTACATTTGTGAATAAGTAATATTGCAGCTGATAATTAGATAGTTGATTTGAGTTATTATAATAGTAATTAGTATATTGTATATAATAGTTAGAGTAGTTATATTTAGTTTTAGTTTAATTAGTAGTTTGCTTTAAATTAGATTAGTGAGTTAGTTTGTTTGTTTTAGTTAATTTTAGTTGTTTTATTATTTAGTTAGATTATTTAGCTCAGATCAATTCTCTCTTTGGTTTTCATAGGAGACCTTAGAGCGGCCAACGGAGCCGTTAAACTCGTCAGGGTGGTCCATTCCAAACAACTTGGGTTATTTAGACAACCCCGGACCGGTTCCACTCTCCCAGTTGACGGACGGTCAATTTCGCCCGCCAACACCCTCTTGCTTGGCCCCTAGTCATAGTTGGTGGTCACATTGATGAAGGTTAAGTGAGGAGCTAGCACATCGCTTGGATTTACAATGGAGATCGCCAAAATTGCAAAATGCCTTTTCAAATAGGGTTGTGGTCACAACCATTGGTCACATCATTAGAAGAGAAGGGAAGGAGCTAGCACTGTTAGGTTCCACCTCCGCAGACTTGAGAGGACAGATCTGAACCATCCATTCAAGAGCACCATCAAGATCATGAGATCAACGATTGTGCTCCATTGCGGGGCCAGAACATGCTTGGTCCTTAATTTCTCATGAGAGGGCCGCAATCGAAACCACAGTTTTGGAGAAAGGATGCATGGACGCTCGTAGTGAATTGTGGGGTGAAAAGTGGGTTTCCTCAAACCACCTATGGATGCTCCTGCATAGTGTAATCATGTGTTCACATGAAGTTCATAGCCCAAGGTCATATCATGAAAAATGAGCTAGCGCTCACTAAACGGAGCTTGGGAAGCACTTTTTGAATAGGAGTTTGGTCACCGCCAGAGGTCACGTAAAGGAAGGGGCTTAGAAGCCAAAGAATCCATAAGTGACTATATGTAACTTCCAGAACGAAGTGATTGCATCGACCAGATTACTCGAGGAGCTGGAGGGTGGTTGCTCGAGAAGATGAAGAGTCTCAAGGTAACTTCTGGTGGAATGAAGACTCATCATAGAGACAATTGATGGATTGAAAAGTGTTGAAGTTTGTAACTGCAATAGAGAGGATAAGCTCAATTGTGATAGAGTAAACGAAGAGTAGCACTACCAGACAAGGCAAATAATCTTAGCATAATGCCCATTGATGATGAACGCATGGAGCTAACCGCCAGGGAAGATGAAGAGTTTCCATGATGATCAGGAGATGAATCAACGTGAAAAAAAACATGCAGAACAGATAATTGAACTGGTTCTACTATCGAGCTATGAAGGAGTGAGGAAGATCTGCAGTGAACAACCTTTAGGGCATAACAATGACGCTGTAAAGAGAATGCAGTGGAATAACGCATGAAGTATGCAGTTGGTGCATAGAGAATATAAAAACGCAGAATAAAGAAGAGAGTTGTTGCTGCTGTTGAGTGTGATTGATGCAGGTAGAAGCATGTTGTGTGCAAGAGCTAAAGTGCAGAAGAAGTAAGGAACATAAATGCATATCTGAAAGAAGAACATAAAGTGTAGCAGACATGAGGAGAGAGACACTGATGCAGGCAAAGCATAGCAATGTAGCAGAATAGTGATGAGATTGGTAAACCATAGATAAATGTTGTATCACTTTGATAAAGTTGAAAAAGGGAAATATTTATATTTCAGGGTGGTAGGGAGGTGCTTGGGAGGATTGGTGTCCTCAGAGTTTCAAGTGGGTTCTTGAACACAGGGAGTTGTAGCTTCCATCTGGCTGTAGCCAGAAAAACCAGGGTGGCAGGGTGGTGCAAGGGAGAACTATTATTCTCCGTTATACAGGTTGGTGCCTGTGTGCCTGGAAGTTGGTGCTTCCATCCAGTTGGTTTTGGAACACTTAGGGAGTTGGTGCTTCCTTCTAGTGGGTGCTAGAGAAACCAGGGAGTTGGTGCTTGCTTCTAGTGGGTGCTAGAGAAACCAGAGAGTTGGTGCTCTCAACAAGTTGTAGCTTGCAAAACAGAGGTGGTAGCCTCACAATGTGTTGGTGCTCATAAGAATGATAATGTACAAAAAATAAAGATTACTTATCATATCAAGAAGAAGAGGTTTTTCCCTTTGTGGGTTTCCTTAGGAAATATCCGTCTCTTTGTATTTCATGTGTGTGATTGATTTTTAATATTCTATTGCTTACTTCCCTACATCATTGTGATCGTCATTGAGTGTTCTGTGAAGATTTTAAAATGGGCATAATTTTTTAAGCACAATAACAACTGATTCATCCCCCCTCTCAGTTGCACAACAATTGGTATCAGAGCCGGTTACTTTTATTTAAAGGTAGATCATTAAGCTTAAACATGTCAAGTCATGAAGGAACTTCAACCAATAAGGCCCCTCTATTCAATGGAACAAACTTTGCCTTCTAGAAAGTTAGGATGGGAACCTACATAATGGCTTTAGGTGAAGATGTCTGGGATGTGGTAGAGACTAGAATTCAGCTTCAACGCTAAGGCTATGAATGCTATTCTGAGTGGTCTTACAGAAGAAGAATTTTTAAAAGTTATGCACTTAGAAACTACCAAAGAAATGTGGGACAAACTCATTAGAAATTATGAAGGTAATGAGAAGGTAAAGGATGCCAAGCTTCAAACCTACAGATTACAGTTTGAACAACTAAAGATGAAAGAAGATGAAACTGTTGGGAAGTACTTTCTAAGAATTTAAGAACGAGTGAATTCCATGAAGAGTCTTGGTGAGAAGTTTGAAGACGTAGTTTTAGTCCAGAAGATTTTAAGATCCTTGCCAGATAGGTTCAACCCAAAGGTCTCTGCTATATAATAATTTAATGATCTAAAAACTCTGCCTTTTGATCAACTTCTAGGAACGTTGACTACATATGAAATGAGGATAGGTAAAGATAAATCCACCTCTAGAGAAGCATCATTTAAAGTTGATAAGAATTAGGATTCTGAGCCTGATGAAATCAAAGAAAAAAATGTGAGAAGACTAAAGAAAGGATCAAGCAAGTACCAAGGAACATTTCCCTTCAAATGTTTTAACTATGGAAATATAGGTCACTTTTCATATAAGTGTCCACACAAGAAGCATGATCAAAATTATGAAGGTGAAAAGAAGTTCAAACCCAAGATATTTGGTAAAAAGAAAATTTTATGTGTAAACAATGATGACTCTTCAGAAGACACATATAATGACTCCTCGTGTGAAGATAAGGTTAATGAATTTATGCTTATGGCCCAAGAGGATTATGATAATAAAAGAACATGAAGTAATGTTGGCGATGAAGAAGCTGTGGTTGACTTGGAAGGAGAACTGATCAATTCTCTAGAAGAAATTGCTAGACTTAGATCTAAGAAGAAAAAACAAAAATAATTGTTGATACAGTTTGAGAAAGACAATAAAGAACCTAATGAAGCCTTTTCCATGATAAAAGTGGAATTAGAAGAGGTAAGGAAAATAGAGGAAATTCTGAAACAACAGTTATCAAAAAAGAAGGCAAGATGTGAAGCCTTGGAAGAAGAGGTAGTAAAAACCAAAAAAGAGATGGAGAAGTTTAAAACACTGTATCTTCAAAAAATTCCAAGAATTAAAGCCACAACATAACTAAATGATATTATGAGCAAACAAATATCTCCGTTGTTGAATATTAGTTTAGGTTATGTAAATGGTTCAAGCAACAAACAACTAGAAATCAAAGAGCCAGTAAAGATGATCAAGTTTCAAGTCAGTAGACAATCAGACCATGAGAGTACTCTATCACCTAAATCTAATAAAGACAAGATGATCCCTAATTAGAAACAAAGAGATCAAAATATGGAGCAACAAATGCCAAGAAGAAGGCCATCCTTCAGGTACCAAAGTTTCTTTCATGGCTACTGTTTTTATTATTCTAATTTTGGTCATAAGATTGTAAACTGTCAAATTAAGTTTAGAGACATGCAACTAAGGAGGTCAAGAAATAGACAATCTTTACAACATAGAACCAAGAAGCTAATGAATAGACAACGAATCACCAACAACTTTGATCCAATGAACAATGAGCTCAAATGTTATAACTGCCATAAGTTTGGCCACAAAGCTGCAAACTGCCATTTTAATAAGTACAAGGAAGATCCAAGGATAAATCTTTTAGATAGAAATGCCAGCACATGGAAAAAGAAAGACAGTGAAAAATGTGGTCTAGTACTTTCAGCTCAAAAACAAAAATACCCCTGGTATAGAGATAGTGGATGTTCCAAGCACATGACTGGAGACAAGGATAAGTTTCCGTCTATAAGTAAAAGCAAAACATGAAATGTAACCTTTGGAAATGATGAACTAGGTAAAATCCAGGGTAAAGGGATGGTGAGTTTTAGTAATGGTAAAGGAAAAGCCCAGGATGTTCTACTTGTAGATGGGCTGAAACATAACTTGCTCAGTGTAAGCCAAATGTGTGAAAGAGGATGTGAAGTGGTGTTCACTTCGAAGGATTGTAAGATAAATTCTGTAAACTTAGGACAAGTGGTGGCTAAAGGTATAAGGACAGAAAACAATGTAGATGTGCTGAAAGAAGATAAAGAAGAGTGTCATCTAAGAAAACATGATGAAAGCTGGTTATGGCATAGGAGACTTGGACATCTAAAATTTGACCACTTAATCAAGCTCAAAAATCTTGAGGCAGTAAAAGATCTTCCAAGAATATCAAAGCCACAGGACTCTGTGTGTAAACCCTGCCAAGTAGGAAATCTAACCAGGACACAATTTAAATCCAAGAGCTCTACTTCAACAGAGAAACCACTCCAATTAGTTCATATGGATTTATGTGGACCATCAAGACAAGAAGGCACAAGGAAGGAAAACTACTTTATGCTGATCATTAATGATTACTCCAAACTTACTTGGGTTTCTTTTCTCAAAGAAAAAGCTGAAGCATTTGAGAAATCTAAATTATTTAAGGATTTAACTGAGAATCAAACATGCAAGAGGTTAAAGGCAGTAAGATCAGACAGAGGAGGAGAATTTATGTCAAGTGATTTCAAGGAATTCTGTGATAAACATGGGATCAAGAGGGAATACACAATCCCAAGAACTCCACAACAAAATGGAGTAGTTGAGAGGCAAAACAGAATAATTCAGCAAATGGCCAGGTCAATGATGAACGAGAAGAACATTGTTCAAACTTACTGGGTAGAGGCAATACACAGAACAATCCATATTCTTAACAAGGCCCACCTCAGACCACATAGTGACAAGACACCTTATGAACTATGGTATGGAAGACTTGCTTCAATCAAACACTTCAAAGTATTTGGGAGTAAGTGCTACATAAAGAATAATAATGAAAACATTGGCAAGTATGATGACAAGGCCGATGAAGGCATCTTCTTAGGATATGCTACCAATAGTAAAGGATATAGATGCTTTAATAAAATATTGCATAAATTAGTTGATTGCATTGACTTAAAGGTTGATGAAGGAGTCCCATAAAGATAAGTGATAAATATTGAGCCTACTACAGAGGACATAGCTGAAAATGAAGATGAACAGGTCCAAGAATCAGATGGAGAAGAGACACCTAGACAAGAAGAGTCAGAACAACAATCAACATCAAATCCTTCCTCTAGAATTACTGAAAAGAATCATCCTGAAAGTCAGATAATTGGTGAGAAAGAAAAAGGTGTACAAACTAGAAGAAGGATAATCAAAGACACCGAGCAATCAAATATGGCCTTCATATCCATGGTGGAACAAAAGAACTTCAATGAAGCCAGTGAATATGTAAATTGGTTAAAATCAATGAATGAGGAACTGGACCAGATTGAAAAGAATGACACTTGGGAACTCATTCCTAGGCCAACAAATAAAAATGTAATAGGATCCAAATGGGTCTACAAAAATAAGATGAATGAGCAAGGAAATATTGTAAGAAATAAGGCTAGATTGGTCTACAAAGGATATGCTCAAATAGAAGGACTGACTTTGATGAAACATTTGCGCCTGTAGCAAGATTAGAAGCTATTAGAATGTTTCTTGCCTATGCTTGTCATAAACAATTTAAAGTTTATCAAATGGATGTCAAGTCATCTTTTCTAAATGGAGATCTAAAAGAAGAAGTCTATATGGAACAACCGTAGGGTTTCCAACTGTCAGATAACCCTAACTTTGTCTGCAAGCTGAAGAAATCCCCATATGGGTTGAAACAAGCTCCTTGTGCTTGGTATCACAGACTGGATATGTATCTACAAGACAAAGGATTCAAGAGAGGAAAAATTGACAACAATCTATATATCAAAACATAAGGTAATGGTTTTCTCATTGTGTTGTTCTATGTAGACGACATCATCTTCAGTAGTAATAATGCTTCATTGGTAAAATGGTTTTCTTCTACCATGTAGTTTGAATTTGAAATGTCTATGATAGGGGAATTGTCATTTTTTATTGGCCTACAAATTACTCAGAGGTCTGAAGGAATATTTATTTCTCAAGAAAAATATCTAAGAGACATGTTGAAAAGGTTTTAAATGGAATATTCTAAACCTATGAGCACACCTATGGTCACTGGATGTAAGTTAAGAAAGGATGATGATTCACTTTATGTTGATCAGAGTTCATATAGGTCTATGATAGGAAACCTATTTTACATCACAACATCCCATCCAGATATAATGCATGCTGTTGGAATGATAGGAAGATATCAGGCCACACCTAAACAAAGTCATTTTTTAGCTGTCAAAAGAATATTAAGATGCTTGAAAGGAACAATAGACTATGGCCTATGGTATCTTAGGAATCAAAATTTTCAAATATTAGTATACTCAGATTCTGATTGGGCTAACTGCGTGGATGAAAGGAAAAATACGAGTGGAGGTGCATTCTTCTTAGGAGATTCCCTTGTATCATGGTTGAGAAAGAAACAAGGTTCCATTTCCTTATAAACTACAGAAGCTGAATACATTGTAGCTACCACCTACCGTACCCAAGTATTGTGGATGATTCAGACACTTGCAGACTTGGAGGTAAAATGTACTGCACCGATCCCAATTCATTGTGATAATACCAATGCAATTAGTTTGTCAAAGAACCTTGTGTTTCACTCCAAGACCAAGCATATACCCATCAAGTATCACTTCTTGAGGGAACAAGTGACCAACACTGTTGTTTCTTTGCATTATATTCCTTCCAAAGATCAGATTGCTGATATCTTCAATAAGCCGCTTGCAAAATCTCAGTTTGAGTATCTACGCGAGAAGTTGGGCGTGAACCCATTATTAACCTAAGAAGGTCCATCCTGTCAGGGGGATTATGTATTGGTTGAATATCTGATACCTCTGACAAGTACTTCAATAGACCAGGGGGGGCATGTTTTCTTTGACATTGATGTCAAAGGGGGAGAAAAGGAGTGGTATAGATGCTACAGTTTGAGATCCCAGATGCTACAATTGGATATCTAATTAGAAAAATGAAACCATTCAAGGTTTACATCAATGCCAAAGGGGGAGATTGTTGGCATGTTTACAGGCAGAGTGTGATTTTCATTTATGGCAAGAACAACAACGATGTTGGCAGGTTTATATTCAGAGTGTACATGGAAAGAATGACAACGACGATGACATGTTTACATGAAAGAACAACAGAGAACCAAAGCTCGAGAGAGAAGAAGTTGAGAAAGGTAGAATGTGTCAGGTTGGCACCATAAGTCTTTTGGGAAGACACAGATGAGAAATATTTTGAAGCTTAAAAGAAATCGATCAGAGTTGCACACAAATAGTGTAGAGTTTCACGCAGAGCGCAAGTGTGCGCCAGGGCTGAGGGAAGATTTTTCCAAAGCTCAGGAGAGATAGCGTTCTGAGACGTCCAGACGAGATCCCATACATCAAGGCTCGCAGAAGGATCAAAGGTCGCAGAACCTTTGACACTTATAAATTCTTCCAATTTGGGAGGATGCGTAAGCTTAGGAGGAGGAGTGACAATGGCCATTGGATAACCAATCCCAAATACCTGATGGCCATCATATCAGAGTCTAGACAAGAGGAGCGCACATAGGAAGATATTATACCGCAACCATTGGATCAAAGTGCGTAGGACTAGAAACCGTTGGATCCAGTATAACTGCAAAGAGGATAATGGCCAAGATCCATCCTCAAACTCGCAATATGCAAAGTCATGAGATGATCTGTGTCATTGGATCCAGAGGACACATCGTGAGAGATCAACATTTCACTGACTCACGAGTTGGAGAGGTAAAAGGTGAGAGTTGTAGGAACTCACGATATGAAAAATTGCGAAATGATCTGAGCCGTTGGATCTAGAGGACACATGGAGAGAGATCAACATTTCACTGACTCGCTAGCTAGAGAGGTCAAAGGTGAGAGCTATAGGAACTTGCGATATGCGAAGTCATGGAATGTTTTGGGCCATCAGATCACCAAAATATCTCGACCGTTGATATGATATGAAGCATTTCGGAGTTTCATGAGTTGGGAGTTTCGAGGCAACTCACAGCAGGAACTCATGATATGCGAAATCGTGAAATCATATGGGTCGTTGGATCACCAAGAGATCTCTACCATTGATCTGATGTGAAGGATTTCAAAGTTTCACTAGTTGGGAGTTTCGGGGAAACTCATAGCAGGATTTTGTGATATGCGGAATCACGACACACCCCTCTTTCTTGGCCCCTGGTCATAGCTAGTGGTCACATTGATGAAGGTTAAGGGAGGAGCTAGCACGTCTCTAGGATTTACAATGGAGATCGCTGAAATCGCAAAATTCCTTTTCGAATAGGGTTGTGTTCATAGCCAGTGGTCACATCAGCAAAAGAGAAGGGAAGGAGCTAGCGTTGCTAGGTTCCACCTCCGCAAACTTGAGAGGACATATTTGAACCATTCGTTCAAGAGAACCATCAAGATCATGAGATCGATGATCATGCTCCATTGCAGGGATAGAACATGCTCGAGCCTTAATTTCTCATGAGAGGGCCACAATTGAAACCACAGTTTTGGAGAAAGGACACGTGGAGGCTCGTAGTGAATTGGGGGCGAAAATCAGGTTTCCCTCAAACCACCTATGGATGCACTTGAAATTGTGTGGTCACGTGAAGTTCATAGCCCAAGGTCATATCATGAAAACAGAGCTAGTGCTCACTAAATGGAGCTTGGGAATCACGTTTTGAATAGGCGTTTGGTCACCGCCAGAGGTCACGTGAAGGAAGGGGATTAGAATCCATAAGTGACTAGCTATAACTGCTAGAACGAAGTGATTGCATCGACCGTAGAACTCGAGGAGCTGCAGAGTGATCGCTAGAGAAGTTGAAGAGTCTCAAGGTAACTGCCAGTGGAATGAAGACTCATCATAGAGACAATTGACAGATTGAAAAGTGTCGAAGTCTGTAACTACAACAGAGAGGATAATCTCGATTGTGATAGAGTAGACGAAGAGTCGCACTACCAAAGATGAAAAATAATCTCAACATAACGCCCAGTGATGATGAATGCATGAGGATAACTGTCAGGGAAGATGAAGAGTTTCCATGTTGATCAGGAGATGTCTCGACGTGAAAAAAAACATGCAGAATAGAGAAGTGAAGTGATTCTTCTGTCGAGCTATGCAGGAGTGAGGAAGAGCTGCAGTGAACAACTTGTAGGGATGAATAGTGACGCTGCAAAGAGAATGCAGTGGCATAGCGCATGAAGTATGCAGTTGGTGCATAGAGAATATAAAAACATAGAACAAAGAAGAGAGTTGCTGTTGTTGTCAAGTGTGATTGATGCGGGTAGAAGCATGCGGTGTGCAGGAGATAAAGCGCATAAGAAGCAAGGAACATAAATGCACATCTGAGAGAAGAATCGAAAGCGCAACAGACACGAGGAGAGAGACACTGATGTAGGCAGAGTAGAGAAGTGTAGCAAAAAAATGATGAGAATGGTAAGCCATAGATAAATGTTGTATCACTGTGATAATGTTGAAAAGGGAAAATATCTATATTTCAGGGTGGTAGGGAGGTGCTTGGGAGGATTGGTGTCCTCAAAGTTTCAAGTGGGTGATTGAACACAAGGATTTGTAGCTTCCATTTGGTTGCAGCCAGAAAAACCAAGGTGGCAGGGTGGTGCAAGGGATAACTATTGTTCTCCGTTACACAGGTCGGTGCTCGTGTGACTAGAAGTTGGTGCTTCCATCCAGTTGGTGCTGGAACACGTAGGGAGTTGGTGATTCCTTCTTGTGGGTGCTAGAGAAACCAAAGAGTTGGTGCTCTCAGCAAGTTGGAGCTTGCAAAACAGAGGTGGTGGCCTCACAATGAGTTGGTTCTCATAAGAATGATAATATAAAAAAAACAAATATTACTTATCATGTCAAGAAGAAGAGGTTTTTCCCTTTATGGGTTTCCTCAGGAAATATCTGTCTCTGTGTATTTCATGTGTGTGATTGATGTTTAATATTCTATTACTTACTTCCCTGCATCATTGTGATCGTCATTGAGTGTTTTGTGAAGATTTTAAAATGGGCATAATTGTTTAAGCACAATAACAACTGATTCACCCCCTCCTCTTAGTTGTCCAACAAGTGAATCATTTTTCCATGTAAATGTATCAAATGAACTGGAATCCTGATGCAACCTTTGAATGAGAGTCCACACTTCTTCGTCATTCTTCCATTCATCCATTTCTTATGTTATTCAATTAGGTTGGATGATAGATATAACACATATAAATGCCTCAACATATTCATCCTTCATTCTAATCTGATGATACCCTAAAATAATATACAACATTGTGAAGTAGATAGCTTCATGTAGTTCATCTAACAATTCATCAATGATGGGAATGCAAAACTTATATTTAATGGTGATATTGTTGATCTCTCTATAATATGAACACATACACCATGATCCATGTTTCTTGAGTACCATTACCATTGGTGCAGAGTAAGAACTTTGGCTAGGTCTAATAATTCCAGCCTTTAACATTTCTTCAACCATACGCTCAATTTCACTCTTCTAGGCATAAGAGTATCTGTAAGGCCTAATGTTAGGAGGAGCACTCCCAAGAATTAAGTGAATAGCATGATCATGATTACGAGTGGGTGGAAGACCTATGTGAATATCTTCAAATACTTTGGAATGCTTATCAATGATCCCTTGGAGATATAGAGGAATAGATGGTTTAGATGTTTGGACATCTAGTGATCATAGTTGTACAATTACACCATGATGCCCCTTTTTCAATAATTTTTTCATGCCATTAGATCTTACCACCTTACTGAGTTTCCCTGTGATACCCTTTAACTCAAATTCCTTTTCTTCCAATGAAAATTTCATGAAAAGTTATTGAAAATTAAAAGCTATGGTTCCCAATGATTGTAACCATTGGATCCCTAGTACGACATCAACACCACCCATTGTTATATCAATCATTGGACTATCCATTACATATTCCCCCATAGTAAGATTTATCTTATGGAATTTTCTTGAGAAATTGATAGTTCCTCCATTTGCAATCATTACTTGAAACTCTAGTGCTTGATATATAAATAAATTGAGAGCTTCGGCTAACTTTCCGTGACTGAAATTATGAGTACTACTAGAATCAATTAGCACTATTACCTTTTTCTTTTTGATATATCCCTCGATATTGAGGCTTTGAGGAGTGATAATTCTAGCCAATTCATGACATGATATGGTGGGAGTCATCTCTTCAGAAGAAATCTCTTCTACATCTTCATCTTGAGATGGTTCTTGTTCTTGTTATCCTTCCTCTTCACAATCTATGTAGAATAATTACTTCTCACCACACTTATGTCCTTTACTGTACTTACTGTCACAATTAAAGCATAAACCTTTTGATTTTCTTCCCTCTAATTTTTGAGGTGTTAACCTTGTAGTTTGAGGTGGTTTAGAAGAAGGAACATTATTCTCTCGATAGATGTTAGGGGTGGTCCTTCTAGTAGCCATAGCCAAATGTTTACTTTCAAAATTTCTCACCACCCTGAACACATTCTTCAATGATTTGGGTTCCCAAAGGTGAACCTCATGTTGAATGTTATCCTTTAAAGTTCCTATGAAGACATCAATTATGTTCTCATATGGAATATCTGTTACCTTTATATTCAATCTCTAGAAGTTATCAATGTGCTCTGCAACTGAACCCTTTTGCTTGAGATTTATCAATTGGATGAAGAAGGTATTGCTCCTTGTATCCTCATAGTGTGCTATCATTTCTTCCGTGAAAATTGTCCAAGTGGCAAGTGATTTGTGAGAACAAAGCCATCGATACCACACAAACTGATTAGGTTCTAAATATAAGGACACAATTCATACCTTTTTTGTTTGGGGCATATCATATAGATCAAAGAACTGATCCATCTAGAGTATCCATGTGATTGGATCCTTCCCATCAAACTTTTCTCATATCGATCTTAGGAAAGTGGTTGGTCTTCAACCCAAAGCTAGATTTTCTCCAGTCTTGATTTATCTTCCTTGTGTCCTCATCATGACTTTCATGGGATGCATTGTCACTTTTAGGTGGCCTCTCTATTAGAAACTTTTTCAACCCTTCCATTATATCCTCTTTTAATCCATCCATCTTAGTATCCATCATCACTTCTGTTGGAGCCGCCTTTTTTTTTTAGCCCGTCTTGAATTTCATGTCTTAATGCTCAAAATCGAAAGATGGTTTTCGTATTTTCTTTCTGTGGTTTCAAAATCTCTGAAGTCTTATCACGCGAGCGACGATGGTTATCATACTCTCAAGGCGAGTTCTACTTTTCGTCAAATATTCCCCCCCCCCTTTTTTTTTACCTCGGGATTTCGTATGTCGGATGCTATAGATCACATAGTTCACAAGTCTCGAACAATGAAACAACGAAATCGTTTTAAAATTTTACCCAGGTCAGTAACGAGAGTAAAATTTTCCTAAATTACGGTTAAGCATCATCGAGGTTTCGCATCTCGGCGTTTACTAAATCCAAAAGTCTTACTATCGTAACCCTGATAGTCGAAACCATGAATTTCTTGTTTTAGTAAGCCGCGTTAAGGTTAAAGGTAAAAGCTTAGTCGTGGTTAAGTCCTGTCGGAAATTCGCAACTCGACGTATTTTCTTTTAAAAAAGATACACTGTCAAAGCCCTGAGTCGCGAAGTCGCGATAAGGATATAAACATAATTAATTAAACACTTAATCCGATTTTATCCTCCCTTTTAATTAAAACATATCATCGCGATCTCGCGGTTTCGCAACTCGACACACAAACTTCTCAGAAGCTATACCTTCGAAGCTCCGAGTCGTGAAATTGCGATATAAATAATCATGTAATTAATTAAGCGCCTAATCACAATTACGTTTTTATTAACCAAAGTCAATCATCGCAATTTCAGGTGTTAGAGGTTCAAAGGGTTAAAGAAAAAATTTCCGATACAGCGAGTACCGAAAGATTAATTAACTTTGGTAAAATCTAATTAATTGAGCTAAGCTAGTATTTCCCATGATTTGATGCATGCACAATTTACGAGGTAGTCTTAATTCTTCCTTACGCCAACCGACATTTCAAACCGCCAAAATTTATGGCATTCATTAGAAACAAGGCGAATCGACAAGTAAAGATTGGGTTTTTATTGCTAAATTTATATTTAAGCGTGATTTGACCGATCTGTTCTTAAAAAGTACCTAGTTTTTGAATATATAGAGCTGTTATTCGTTATCACAAATTCATTTCTATATTACGCAGAGCACACTTTTCTCAACGAACTAATATGTATACATATTTTTATCGCAGAAGAGCTAAAGCAGGATCTCTCGTCATGGCCCCGCGAAAAGCGTCTAAAGCCAACGTTGAGGTTTCGGGACAAGGTTCAGACAATGTCGCTGATACTTCACCTCGAAGTGTCGACTCTGTCCCAAACTGGTCATTTGTTTCTGATGTTCTACAGGCCAAATTAGTAGATTATTCTGATGATTCCAGTGACAATGAAAAAGATGACAGAACCACCAAATATAATATCATCGTCCAATATAGAATGCATAAAGTAGCGGCTAGGCCATGACTACTCCCTTACTATGATATGGTCCAGTGGGAATTAGACCATGTGGAAATACCAACTAGAACCATCATCAATGAGCAGAAGGTCACCATCGGGACTTTCAGGCCCGAACAACTACAAGCTATGTACAAGTTTCCTATCGTGTCAGACCTTACATACGATGTTGAATTCTTGGAGAAGTTCAAACAAAAGGAATGTGTGCAATATGACAAGACTATGTCCAGCTTAATCAGAGATTGGGTTTCACACCCTGCAAAGTTCAGGGCAGATAATAATGGTATATATTCAATAGCTTCCTTGGAACCACAATTCAAGTATATAGCTATGATGACCTGCAGATTATATGGGAGAGAGGACACCACACATTTATTTCTTCAATGGGTGCCTCTAATACATTAAGTCGCCGAAGGCTGTTCCTTCGACTGGGTGAAAATGCTGTCTGATAACTTGACCAGTCAAGTTACAAAGTATCGGGCGCAGAAAGAAAGCAGAAAGATTGCTTCATTTTTTATGTCCGCGTACATTATGGACACCGTGTGTTTTCTAACACCCTTTCCCTTAATGAGATGGAGTTGGAATCCATCATAGGCTGATCCCATCCACGTCTATCATTCAAAATTATGGGAAAACAAAGTGGCAGATTTCATATATGAAATCTTTAACTGGGTAATGGTACCGCTGCATGTCACTATTTTTGGCCACCCTCCACCCAGGATCTCGGATAGTATAGTGATGAATTTGAGCAGTATAGCTGACTGGTATGTAGAAGCCGAATTCTCATATCTCAGAGTTTTCAGGGCTTCTATTCCCCCGCATGCATTACCATTATTCATACCCGACAAGCTGGCTTGTCGTGAGGTTGCTAGACAAACAATAATCGGTGGCATACGAAAGGAGCTTAAGGGATATTCAAAGAAGGTATGGCCACCTTTTCCTGTTCATTTAAATTCATATTCTTTGTTAGATTTCGGGCATGCTAAAGCTGAGGCAACATCTCTGGAAGACCTAAAATTATTTCTTATTAAATTCAAGAAGCACGATCCGCAAAGGGTCGTAAGTAATCATTTGGCCAGTTGCAGACTCAAGAGGTTCGAACATGAAAATTCACCCTCGGATGACATTTTTCGAGGCGCAAGATCTTATGCCGAGATTTTAGCTCGGATACAAACCCTGGCACCTGAAGAGAGGGCCGATGTTATGAAATTCCAAGAACATCGACGCAATTGTCTTCCCGCAGTATTGTGAGGTGAGAATCCGAGTACAACGGAGGTGAAACAAAAAGATGCCGAAGGCTCCAAAGATGCGACACCCAGTCAAGAAAAACACCAGGACGGGGAAGAGAAAACTAAGAGTCCGAAAGAAAATATAAAGACTCCCGACCCCCCCAAAAAAGTAGACTTCGGTTACTACTCCGGGGCAACCAACTAAGCAAATCGGAGATCCCATCGCATCCATTACTCCCTTGCAGTCAACTCAGGGAAACATTGACGCAGGGTGGATTTTAAATGAAGAATTGAGACCTATAAGGATGGAAGAGCTCCCTCCAAATGAGTTCTTCTTTGATAAGAAGAGAAAGACTGTGGTAAAGAGAGAATTCTATCAGGAAGAGGAATCAACAACCAAGAAATACAAAGTATTGACTGATGGGAAAGACAAGAAGAATGAACAGTTCGTGACAAAAATATCCGGGACATTAGGGGAATATGCCACAATGGATCAATTTTCAGTCGGGGTTTTGAAAAACCAGCTGAAGTGAAAAAATCGCCTCATCAAAACCCTAGAAGCCAGACAAGCCACAACAGAAGAGGCTACCAAGGACCAGGCAAGTGTAGGGATAGAACAAGCAAGGTTGGCCAATAAAAGTGAGATAGAGCTACTCAAGACTAAGCTCGAACAAGCAGAGCTGGTGGTTCAGAATGGTCAGATACAAGCGGGCCAACAAAAAGACTTGATCGAACAACTACAGGCTAGAGTGGAAATCACCGAAAGTAAAGTTATAAATATTGGAATGTTCCAGTCCCAGGTGATGGAGATTTGGAGTAGAGTTTCTGTGGCCCAACAAAATTTACTCGCCAAGGTAGAGGTGATTTGGGACAACTGCTTACTTGTTAATTAAGTTTTGGAAAATTTATTTGTTAGAGAAAGAGAAGCTGGAGCAGCTCGGGTCGCTTTTCAAGAGGCTGTAATAGCTACAAACAACAGGGAATCGAGAAGTACTCCCAGGTTTTCCATTTCGGAGTAGACCAGAGGAAATATTTTATTAAAAGAATGGGAGCACAATATCTCAGAAGGTAAGCTGCAAGCCAAGAGGGTAACAAAATACTTAGAAGAGGATTTGGGTTCTATAGATGGTAATTTTTTAGGCATTGATAGCGAAGGTAATGCTGAGGCATTGAGTCAAATGAATATAGCGAAAATGTCACTTGATTTGAATGAAAAATAAGAAAGAGATTTGGCTATGATATCACAAGTAACTATGGCAGACATAGTTTAAATAGATAAATGTATGATTAAACCAAGTGTGAAATTGTGTGCTATTGACATCATAGACAAACAAATGGAAGAACGACTGCCGCAATTAGCCCGATATTGTTACTCTTTTGAGGCCAATTGTCAAGTGGAACCGTCAAGGTTGATATCTCGGCTAGTGGAAAGATGTGTTACTTGTATCGAACATGCGAGAGGGAAAGCTTCTGGTACCAAATTAAGACAGAGATAAGGAAATGGAACGATTGTTCTCCTTATCGTAACTGGAAATATTGTAATGATTGAGATTCCATCTTATGTTAAATTGTATAAATATATCATAGAAAGAAGGAAGAAGGGCTGGACCTTTTTGTGTCGATTGTAGTAGAGTTTTTACATTTTGAGAGTTAATATAAAGCAAATCCGAAGATTCTCAATTCCGTCACGACTGTGTTATGAGTTTGTTTCCTTGTATCTCGTTATTTCATTTCATTTCATATTTGTATCTGATGAATGCTTCGCTATAATTTAGTACAACCTCTACTATAGTGAATGAATTTTGGTTTTCTATATTGTTTACTGTTTTTCCTTTGTACCAGCTATCAACGAGTATAAGACCGGTTAACATTTCAAGAATTCTATATATATCTTATGCTTCATCGGGTTATTTCTTTACATTTTTCTTCTTCTGTTTATATGTGAGATTCTCCCTTGATAGGAGACTTACTTGATAGACAACTTAATGTTTTCTCCCACCTCATACATTTTTATTAAAATATAACTCAGTTACAGGAAAGGGCCTTTGGTTTGCACCCTTTTTTCACTCCTGAAACTATAAACTCTCTTTTATACGACCGAAATTGAGACAACACTCAAATTCCCCCTGAGTTTTTCTTATCTTTCTGTTCCTCCATGACTGTCCCTGTAACAAGACAACCTAATATCGAACCCGGACTATCAGATCAAACACATATTGCCTTAAACCTTTTTGATACCATTCTTAAAACAACCACTACCCGGGTTGAACTCAAACGTTCATGGGCAGTGATTGAACGAGATATAAACATCCAGGAACAATTGGAAGCTAGACAACGCCAACACAGAAATCATCCCTAGTTTCCCTTGCCGAAGGTTGGTGTTTCTTCCTTCTCTACCCTTTACTCACTTTCAGATGCCTAGACACTGTACTTCTAAGCCTTAAGTACAGACTCTGGAACAACAACTTCCAACTTAGCTTTAGTTGAATCCATCATCCTTTTTGGTTCATCTTTTGTTACTGCCTTCTTTTGTAAATCATCTATGTCCTTGCACATTTATTCACCTTCATAAAGAGTCCAAGTAGGACTGTCTGAGGGATTATTTGGTGTATAAGTTCCCTTTTTTGGTGGCATGTTCGCCAAGTATCACTGCAAGGTAGGAATTCCTAATTTGATTAGGCAGAGGTCCTCACAAAAAAAGGGAGTGTCAGGTGCTATAGATCTCTGACATACGTGTAGGGTCCAACAATAGTACTCATCCCAATATCTCAGGGCACTAACTAAGGAGGGTTGAACATGCCCTTAACCATATTATCCGACTACCCAGGTACTAGAGAGTGATCTCCTCGAGTGTTGTTCTCGGTGTACTATAGCAACAAGACAACCAAATAGTTTACTCGGTTGGTCTTGACATTCTAGAGGGTCTCCAGATATTTTCTAGGTATGTGGGATCTCAAATCCATAGTAGTGTTGTCTAATGTGAAACCATTCAAAAGGGGCCTTCCGATATACTCTAGGTACGTGGAATAACCACACAGTCCCCGGGTTGTAGCGCTGGCAAGTAATGAAAAATCCTACGTTTAAAGATGATGGAATACATCCGTACCTACAAAAACCTAAGATTCTCCAAATTTTTGTGATACTCATTTTATCCCACTTTATTACACTTTTTGAATCACCCCAATTGGATCTTCTAGTCAAAAGATATGCAAATTTCTAAAAACAAAATGCACCTTTTAAAACCCTGATTTGGAGACTGTTCTACCAGCTGACCTTTATTCTTTTCTAGATTTGCAATTAAGTACCTTCTGATTATAAAATTTCTACCTGAGGTATCCTGATGTGTATTCTTTCCAACCCCACATGTTAGACCAATATTGGATTCCCCAATAGAATTTTATGATAACTTTCCCAAAATGTGTTGATTGTTTTCCATTTTAGGAGAGCGAACTTGTATGGACTACCATGTGTCACTATATTTACTTCATAACTTGAAATTTGTACCAGTACAACTTTGTTCCATACCCTATTCCACTTTCATGCTATAAAAATTTTAGAACCTGAAACCAAGACGAAACAAATTTGGGAGAAAAAATGCCAAGAAGGCCTGTTTTAGACTAGTTTAAGGACTAGTATAAAACCCTAACTTGAACATAATGTATCTCCAAAAATATAACGAACCAAGATCTGAAATTTGGACCCACGTTATCTCTATATGTCTCCTCTACACCATAGAAATTCCAGATACTGAAACCATCCAGAAAAAAAAGTTGTAGTGAAAATGCCAAGAAGACTTGTTTTGAAGAAGCCAGTCTCGAGGATTGTCTAGCTCTGATACCAAATGTTAAGAACCAAATATCAAAATAGCATAAAAACCTCAGAATAAGTACTCAATTCTTTGAAAATAAGATAAATTCAAATAATAAGCCTCTTCGAGGAGGCAACCTCCTTATACATCATATGAATTCACAATTACAAGATGATTCCAAATGAAAAGGTCTCCTTGGTATATATAGGAGACTAGGAGGTACAATTACAACTAATGGACCTAGGCCGACATAAATAAAATAAAAATACTAGTGTAATATGCCCCAATTAAGGGTTAATGTGCCACAAATTAGGGCTTAACATGGTATCTATAAATGAGAGTGGGTATGAGATGAGCCAACTCAAATACAAGTGTGGATGGGTATACAAAGACCCAACCATTATCATAGGACTACTAAACTCTTGAGGAAATTCCACCACTAAAGTGATTATCATTTGGAGACAAATGATACCGTTCTATCCATATTCCACGGAAGTTATGAAAAGAGGCACATGTATAAGAGAGAAAAGTTAGTGGGCATACAAAACTTAGTGTAAATTTAGCCACAACTGGAAGAAGAGAGAGTTGGTCTGTGGTAAACCAACTTAATACAATAGTGACCCCAATAAGCTGAAAGAATGTTGCAACGAAATTTCTCATCCTCTTGAGAAATTTTCATTGATCGAATCATATAATGGGGGAGGATATGAAGACATATCCCTGTCACATTTCTCATCTACTAGGAGTGGTACTACTGGATTGTCCATTTGAAGAGGTGATGAAAAAAACATCTTGAGTAGGAATGATGAATGCAACCACCAATCCCTGCATCTATTGGAAACACATGTCATTAACCTTATCATCTAATGAAGGGGGGTGAGAAGATATATCCTTGCCACATTATTCATCTATTGGGACATTAGTACTAAATTGTTCATTTGAAGAGGTGTTGGAAGAAACATCTTGTAATAAAGAGGATATGGGAGCACCCACCTCAAATAAGATCATCCGTATTTGAAGTGAGAGTGAGAAGATCCAAATCCATGTATCTAAAAGAACTTGAATATGACTAATCATTCTAAAATACAATAGGTGTATGGGTTTATGGATACCCAACATGTTGTACTTATGCTTATACTGAGAAGGGAGGGGTGAATCAATATAAGGTTATTTTTACTTTAAATGAACATTCATCAATCATTCATTAACTTTAAGACAATAAATGCATGTAAACTCAAATTATATTACACATATTTTAATTTAGAAACCCTTGTGGGATAAAACAACAATAACTTATCTTTATAAAATCTTGTAGGCACCAACCTACTAGAGACACCAATCTCTTCAGCTAAGGACCAAATCAACAAGATATTGTGCAAACACCAACCTACTAGAGACACTGATCTCTTCAGCTGAGCACCAACTCAGTGAGACCTATATAGGAAACAATCTAAGATATTCATACATAGAGTACTTTTGACTTCACCTTCATGCTTCATACTTCATGCATTTTACATCATCATCATAGCCTTAAATTGCATGCTCCAACGCCTCTCCTTGCTTCATATCCTAGACATAGCTTCAAACCCTAGTCAGATTTAGACTTTATGCCCTAAAAAACCTCATAACATAATTCCTAGAATATAATTCCATATTGCAACATCATAACCACAAAACATCGCACTTTGGAGAATCATGGGCCTTAGTCCTTCATAACGCACCCTTAAAAATCCAAGAAAACTCATCTTGCGCACCTTTAGACCCCAAGAATACTCCCCAACTCATCTTGCACACCTCATATCCCTTCTGCACAGTTGTTCTTTCTCTTATTTCTTGGATTCTCTTCAAATTCACGCATTTATCCTATATTTATAGTGTTTATGCGTTCACTTATGGGGCCAACTTGTAAAATTGGCTGGGCTGACCTGTACTTTTTGGCTTGGTTGTCCTGAGAAATATTTTATATATCTTTATTCCTATGGAGTTAGAGGGATTTCCAAATACTGTTACAAAGTTCTAGGAATAATATTTTCAACCATATATTCGATGCTCCCATATGAGCTAGGTATTCAGAGTAAAAAGGCCTTCAAAGATAGGGTATCCAAACTAAGCATAAAAAATACAAAAAACAATAGTTCCAACAATATCCATCTTGCAATATTTATCTTGGACATCTGCAGTCTCCCTCTATCTTTGAAATTAATGAAAATAATATTTCTAACAATCTCCCCCTTTGTAATTGATGAAAACCCTTAGTCAATTATTTAATACTCCCCCTATCTGCAACTCTCCTTGTGTCTACAATCCTTCCTTTGTATGCAAAATTCTCCCCCTTTGACATCAATGGAAAAGGGTTTCTCCCCCTGAGTTGGTGCTTCACTTTATCAATGAGATGAGAGAGATATCACTCCCATATTCTGTTTGAGATATTCAAATGTGTCTCTGGGAAGGGGTTTGGTAAAAATATCTGCAACCTTTTCTTTGGTGGCAATGTATTCCATCTTGACACTTTTCTCGATTACCCATTATCTTAGGAAGTGGTACTTTATGAGAATATGCTTCATCTTTGAGTGCATAACATGATTCTTTAAAATGTTGACTGCACTTGTGTTGTTGTAGATGATTGATATTGGCTGATCATATTCTACCCTGATATCCTTCAATGTCTGCTTCATCCAGAGAACTTGTGTGCAACTTGCTATTTTTGCAATATATTTAGCTTATGCTATGGATAGAGAGATCGAATTTTTCTTCTTGCTCAACCATGATATTAGAAAATTTCCTAGAAAGAAATCTCCTCCATTGGTACTTTTATTTTCATCAATAATTCTTTCCCAATCTACATCTACATATGCTTTTAGAGTGAAGTCCTTACTTATTGAATACCACAAGCCAAAGTCCAATGTTCCCTTCAAATATTTTAGTATTCTTTTTACTACTTATACATGTGTCTTGTTTGGTGTATATTGAAATCTTGCAACCAATCCTACTTCTTGCATGATGTCTGGCCTTGATGTTGTCACATATAGTAGGCTGTCAATCATTGACCTATACAATGTTTTCTTTGCTTATAGAGAATCATCATCTTTTCTCAACTTACATCCTATGATCATGGGTGTATTGATATATGCACAATCTTCCATTCCAAATTTCTTGAACATTTCCTTGATATATTTGGTCTAGGTAATGAATATGCCTTTGTTGGATTAAGAAATATGCAACCCTAGAAATAATGACAATTCTCCAAGCATGGACATCCCAAATTCTTTTTGCATTTCTTCTGCAAACTTTTGACTCATTCTATCATCATTACTTCCAAATATGATATCATCCAAATAAACCACAATGATTAACAAATTTTCATTGTCTTCTTTGATGTAAATATTGTTGTCTACAACTCTTGTTTTGAAACCTTGTTGTTGTAGGTATTTGTCAAGTCTCGAATACTAAGATTCGAGAGTTTTCTTTAGTCTACAGAGTGCTTTCTTGAGTATGCATACATGATCTTGGTTTTTTGACAATTTAAATCCTTCTAGATGTTCAATGTATACTTCTTCTTCTAAATTTCCATTTAGAAAGGATGACTTGAAAATCCATTTGATAGACTTTGAAGTTCTTGAAACACACAAATGCCAAAAACAGTTGATCGCTTCTAATCTTGCAACCGTAGAAAATGTTTCTTCAAAGTCAATACCCTCAACTTGAGCATACCCGTTACAGACCAATATTGCTTGATTTCTTACTATTTATCCATATTCATCCAATTTGTTTATGAAGACCCATTTGGTGCCAATCACATTCTTGTCTTTTGGTCTTGGAATAAGTTCCCATGTCTCATTTTTCTCAATCTGATTTAGTTCTTATTTCATAGAATTAACACAATGCTTGTCTTCATTATCTTGTGCAAAGTTCTTGGGCTCTATTTTGGGTAGAAAAGAAAAATCCAATCTTCTTCTAGTCTGAACTCCTGTATCTATATCACCAAGAATATGATTCTCTAGATGATTCTTTTGAAAAATATGGATGTTGTCTTTTGATATTGGTGTTATATTTCTTCAAGTTCTTTCTTTTCTTCTTCCTCTTCTTCTTCCTTTTTTCGTTCTCTTTAGATTTTCTCCTCTCAATATTCATTTTTTGTGACTTTTCCTTTTGAGGTATTTCTTCATTCACTCTTACATCAATTCTAGATGCATAGCCAAGAAAGATACTTTCATCTGTTCTGGAATCAAACTTGCCTAAATTATCTTCATTTCTCTTTATATAGCACTTGCTTCCAAATACTTTACAATATTTGATTGTAGCTGGTCTACCTTTCCATAATTCATAAGGTGTCTTTCTGCTATTCACTCTAATTTTTGCTATGTTCAAAATGCAGAATGTTGTGATGATTGCTTCTCTGCAACATATGTATGGTAGTTTGACTTCATTCAACATTATTCTAGCCATTTCTTGAATAGTTCTGTTCTTCCTTTCTACAACTCCATTTTGCTATGGATTCCTTGCTGCCAAAAAATGTCTCTTGATTCAATGATTCTCATAGAATTCATCAAATTCAGAAGAGGTAAACTCACCTCCTCTACTCATCTTAAGTACTTGATTTTTAAATCAGTCTCTTTTTCAACCAAGGATTTGAAATCTTTAAACTTCTCAAATGCTTCAACATTTTCTTTAAGAAATGTAACCCATGCCATTCTTGTGTAATCATTAATAAGCAACATAAAATAACTCTCACCTTTTAAAGTTTGTGTTATCGTTGGCCCACAGAGGTATGTGTGTACAAGTTTCAATGGATTTTATGTCGAGTACTCCTTTGTTTTGAAACCAATTCTCATCTTATTCTTATGTTGACATGGATTGCAAATATTGTTGGTAGGTTTTGATATCCTTGGCATATCTCTTACTACTTGTGTCTTGCTGAGTTTTACTAGATTGTCAAAGTTTGTATGACCCATCCTTCTATGCCATAACCAATTTTTGTTTAAATGTCCCATACATCATTTTTATCCTTTGAATTCATTGGGAATGTATACATTGCTCGGGTTTTTGTTTTCATTTTCCACTAATATTCCTGAACCCGTTTTCCTTATCTCATATCCTTTATAATGAAATGTGAGGTTGTAACCTTGATCAAAAAATTGACTGACACTTAGAAGATTGTGTTTTAACCCTTCAACATACAAGACATTCTGTGTTTTAGTCTTTACATTATCAAGACTAGCGATGCCTTTTCCAACTATCCTTGTAGAATCATTATCCCTAAAGGTAACACTATCTCCTTTTTCTTCCCTGAGGGTGAGGAATTTGTTCTGATTCCCTGTCATGTATTTTGAACATCCACTATCAATTTATCATTAGCTTCTTTTGATCCAGTTTTATGAGTGGAAAAAAATGAAACATGGATCTATAAAATTAACACACAGATACAATGAACAATAACATATATATAATGAAAATGAACTTCTATTCAATAAAGAAATCTCTTGAAAGTGTAAAATTCATAATGAAACAATCTTGCTTGAATGGTGGTAGCTAATATCTAAGAAGAGATGTGGTGGCTACACGCATTCTCCTGAGCACATTACAATGAATCCTCAAGGCCTTTATAGCATCAAGAAATAATAAAAAAATCCTAGACATAAAAAACCTAACTCTAAGAGATGAAGCACCAAAAGTCATGCGGGCCCCGATGGGGTAAGTTGGTACATCAACTTCCCGGGGTCGTAACTTTTGCATACGATCTCCATTTTAGACACATGATAGCTCATTGGCAAGGTATATCTGAGGAATACAAATGTTTATGTCACACTCAAACTCTGTTTATATTGTGAATATGACGATCCCAAAAAATGCTATTTAGGGCCTCAAAACGGCCCCGAAAGTTTAGGACCCAAAAAACTAGAAAATAACTGCCAAGATGAAAAATGTATGTGAGCCAGTTGGAAAAGGTGGGTGGACATCGATATCCACCTGGATCAATACTCCCCCCTTAGGAAGCAATGGTCTCCATTGCGTTTATTTCCACCATTAGATGAGGAAATTTCTGTTGGATTTGGCTCCGGGTGAGCCACTTGCATTGGTGCAAGAGATGCCCCGCTTTGATAACACAATAAAGTTGAAGCTTTTGTTGGAAATTTCCCTTGACCTGTGTGTCCACGATTTGATCAGTGGATTCCTGTTTCATGTAGTCAATGCTGAAATATTTCAGTGTCAACTTTTCTTCTATCTCTGAGGTGTCCAATAATGGTGGAAAGTATGGCCGAAGGAGGTCCACATTAAACATTGGGTGCAAGCCAAGGAAGGGGAGAATGTTGAGCTCAAAAGAATTATCACCCACAACCTTGGTGATGGTGTAAGGTCCATAGTGGAGTGGACAAATATTTTGATGGGGTACTGTAAGGAATTCTTTCTGCAAGTGCAACCAAACTTTATCTCCCACCTGAAACTTGTGTGGAACCCAATGTTGATCATGACGTTGCTTGTACTTGGCATTGGACTTCTACAAAATATCCTGAACCTATTGGCGGATGGGTTGGATTTGTTCAATAAACCGGGTGGCTTTGTCGGCTTCGGTTTGAGCATGGGACATTTATGCATGTGTGGACTCAAGGGGTAGTGCAACATCCATGGGACCCAATGGTTGAAATCCCAACCCCACCTGAAAGGGGTTGTGGTTGGTTGAGCTATGTATGGCTTTGTTGTAACTGTGATGAACATAGGGAAGACTCTCATCCCATGTGCGTAGATGCTTGGAATTGTACATGTGAAATATATGCACGATCAACCTATTGATGACCTCAGTTTGACCATCCGTTTGGGGGTGGAAGGCAGTGGATTTGGTGAGCTTGGTGTCCAAAAGTGACTAGAGGCTCGACTAAAATGTGCTGAGGAACCTACTGTCTCGATCTGAGATGATGGTTTGTGGTATCCCTTAATGTACCCACACTCGTTCTAATAAGACTTTGGTAGTGGCCTCTGCTACGATTCTCTTCTTGCAGGTGGCCATAATTTCCATCTTGGAAAATTGATCAACATCCACAAAAACATAGTAATTTCCCTACTTGGTTGAAGGAAGTCCTGACATGTATTCCATCGAGATGGATTCCCAGGGCCCTTCGGGAGTAGGCAGAGGGTGTATATACCTTGTTTCTTAATGGTCGGTTTGGAAATGATGCAGCTCATGCAGAACCTAATATACTTGCTGACATACTATCGAAGTTTCGACCAATAAAAATTTTGCTGCAACATTGCCACTGTCTTTTCTACGTCAAAGTGTCCTGCCACCCGACTTTAGTAATAATTCGAAATCATCTTCACTTTCTCGCTTGGTGGGACACATAGGTGGACCACATGGCACAAAAAACATTCATGAATATGGAAATAAGTGACAACTGTGTTTGTGCCCAACATATGGTAGGTAGTGGTGAAGTTAAGATCTCTCTTGTAGATTTGGGGCCATCCAGAGGTCTCATGGCCGCAGGAGTGTAGCACCGTGGTTAGTGCTACAACTAGAGGTTGATTGAGGTAGTCAGTGATGTGGTTCATGCTCCCTGTCTTATACTTGATGTTGAGATGAAATTGCTGCAAATATATGGACCACTTCTGATGGTGGTCATTCTACAATTTATCTTGTGTCTGCATGAACTGCAGAGGCTTGTGATCAGTGTGGATGAATGTCTCCTACCCGAGAATGTAATGCTTCCACTGGCGACAGGGTTGTATAATGGAGTACATTTCTTTGTTTTAAGTGGGGTATTTATGGAAAATATTTGATAGTGTTTCACTATGATAGGCCACGAGATTTCCGTGCTGAGTGAGAATTGTGCCCACAACATAGTCCTAGGAATCTATCTCAATCTCAAAAGGTTGTTGCAGGTTGGGTAATGAGAGAACCGAGGTTGAGCACAAGAATTTCTTCAAATAATAAAAAACTTTCTGTTGCGATTAGCCCCCCCCACACTTTTCCTTTCCACCACCTCTGGTCACTTGGCTAAGGGCCCATGCAATATGGGAGAATCCCAACACAAACTTGTGATAGAAATTGGTAAGGCCGAAGAAGCTATGAAGCTCAGTGAGTGTGGTCAAGGATGGCTAGTCATGAATGACCTTGATCTTGGCTAGATCGACATGCACCCCATGCTCATAAAAAATGTAGTCTAGGTACTAGACCCTATTCACGTCGAAGGAGAATTTTTCCAAATTTTCATATAGCTTGTGTTGTCGCAGAGTGTGCATAACCTTCTGAATATGCTACAAGTGTTCTACCCAACTCTTACTGGAGATGAGGATGTCAGCCAAACACTCCACCACAAAATAATTGGTGAAAGGCCACAAGATATTTTCCATCATCCTCATGAAATTTGCCGGGGCATTCATCAAGCCAAAGGACATGACCAACCATTGAAAAATACCTTCTTTGGACTTGAAGGAAGTCTTCCATACATCAGTCTTCCCTATTGGGACTTGGTGGTATCTGAACTTCAGATCAATCTTACTGAAGTATTTGGCCCCCTTGAGCTGGTTAAGGATATTGTCAATTTAGGGAATTGGGTATCGTTTCATGACTGTGATTTTAATTAGGGACCGATAATAAATGCAGAGTCGCCATGTCCCTCTTTCGTATGCAAAAGAACAATTGAGCTTCTACAAGGTGATGAGATTGGTCAGATGTGCCCATTTTCAAGCAACTCTTGGATCTGGAACTTGTTTTCCTCATTTTTGAAAGAGAACAACAATATACTGGCCCATTGGGTAATAGTGCAATGGGGGTAAGATTGATTGAATGCTTGAACAAATAGTGTAGAGGTACCCCAATGGGTGAGGAGAAGATGTCTTTGTATTCTTCCATGACCTTATCCACTTGCTTCTATGGAGGACATGGATGTGGTTGCAACCTTCCACTCACTTAGAGCGCGAACGACGAAGAAGACAAACTTCCTGGTCTGAGAGATGACTTTTCTTCATTTCTTGGAAGAGATCAAGGAAATGGAAGTAGGTGGGACTACCTCAGGTATTCTGTACAATTTCCTGTCCAAATTAATAATAAAACTATGAGGCTTAGACTCATATACAACATGAAATTTCCATAAATAAATTTGTCCCAAAATAACATCAAACAATTCAAGGGGGGAGACATCACACAATACCTCATCTTTGAAGGGCTTGATTTCGTAGGGCAGGAGACATTGTTGTTTGATACAGAGATCACTCTCTTGGCAGAGCCATCCGATGGTGTACAATTGCGGGTGCGGTGTTGTAAGAAGATCCAACCACTTGATGACCTCTGCTAAGATGAGGTTCTTCTAGCTATCACAATCAACGATGAAGTGTAATGGACTACCCTTCACCCACATTAGTGAACGAAAGAGGTTCTCACCTTCCTTTTGTTCATCAGGTTCACTGAGTTGGATCTTGGTGGAAACAATGGTGGCACTGGGTTCTGCGTCAATGATCTATATCCATTTTTTCTAGTTTTGACTCAGAGTCGAAACCCACATATGATTTAGAGGTTTTCACCTCGACCACCAATAAATGCTTTGAGTGACATTCAACGATGTTATGACAGGGGCTCTTATGGAATTCACACCACTTCCCAATGTCTTTCTTTGTCTTCCCATTGTCCTTATTTGTTTGAGGCTTAGACTGGTTGTCCTAAGGCTATCCATCCTTTCTCTATTCTTTGTTATGTGGGTTGGGGATTTCTTTTCCCTACTTATGTTGTGAGGGGTTCACAGATCCAAACTACCACATCTTTTGTTTAAGCTTCTTCTCAATTTTGACAGCATATCGATAGGTCATACCAAATGATGAGATGTCCAAAAAATCCATTTATGTTTGGATGTATCTATGCAGACCACCGCAGTACTTGAGCAACAAATGTCACTTAGAGTCTTTGATACCCATCTTGGTGCGCAAGGTATGGAAGACATTTGTGAACTCTGGCATTGTTTGGTCCCTTTCGTGCTGCAGTGTGGTCCATCTTGTATATAAGTCGTCATAACTTTCAACAGGGTAGTTTTGTTCCTTAATATCATCCCTGAAAGAGCCCAAAGTGGGTGCAACGAAAAATAATGTAGATTCCCTTGTTTCATTTTTCTCACAAATAGTCTCCCACCAATCTTTGACATGGGGGACGACCTTAAGGAGCACAAATGTAATATTTTCTCTATCGAAAACATTATGGACAAAAAAATACCCTTCTATAAGGTTTAACCATTTGTCTACAACATCTACATCTATTTGACCTTAAAATATAGGAATATCAAGATTGATCTCTACCTTGAAGGGGGTGGCGCTTCCGCTCGAGGAATATGTGTCACCTGTTGGGTTTCATCAAAGGATTTGTGAAAAATTATCCATCATCTCATTCCTCTATCACGCAAGGGATTCCTCAAGCAACAATTTAAATGGATCTCCTATCCCGTTGTCTCTCTTTTCTTCCCCCATGGGCAACCGTCGAGTTCGGTTAGGCTGACCTTGCAAAGGTTCAACTGGTTCGAGTCCCAACTTCTTATACCCTGACCTCGTTGGGGACATGCACTGAGAAACAGATGAAGAGAAAACCACTCTGATACCACTGATCCATATTTATGAGAGGAACGAAATGAAACACAAATTTATAACATTAACAAAGAGATATAGTGAACAATAACAAAGATACAATGAAACTTAACTTATATTCAATAAATAAATATGCTGAAACTATAAAATGCAGAATGAAACAATATTGCTCGAATGCTGGTAGCTAATCTCTGAGAATAGATGTGGTAGCTACATGCATTCACTTGAGCACATTAAAATGTGGCCTCTAGGAATTTTTAGCATTAAGAAATTATCATAAAACCCTAGAAATCCAAAAACCTAACCCTAGGAGATTAAGCGCCAAAAGTCATGTGGGCCCCGATGGGGTAAGTTGGTACATCAACTTCCCGGGGTTGTAAATTTTGCATACTATCTCCGTTTTAGGCGCACGATAGCCCGTTGGAAAGGTCTATTTGAGGACTACACATGTTGCCATCCTGGTCTAACTCTATATATAGTGTGACTGTGGTGATCCCAAAAAAAACTGTTTAGGGCCTTAAAATGACCCCAAAAGTTTAGGAACCGAAAATCTAGAAACAAACTGCCAAGATGAAAATTGTATGTGAGCCAACTAGAATAGGTGGGTGGCCATCGATATACATCTGGATCATGTTTTGTCTTGAGCATACATTGCAAGTCCACATTCTTCCTTCTTTGTTTTCTCTTGATTACTTTTCCACACCTTTGTGTATTCTTCTCTATGCTTGGTAAGAACATCTTCCCTATTTTGTTTAGGAGACTTTATTATGTTGCTTCTACAGTCATGTGATATGTGCACATAGTCATTGCATTTCATAATATTTGTTGATGTTTTTGGTAGCTACGGGAAAAAATTTCCTCTAGAAGACATTTCTTAGATAAAGAGAAGATTATGGAAGTCCATGAAGACCATTAAACAACAAGAAGAATACCCAGAAGAGAAGTCGACCCACACATAAAAGAATAAAGTAAAAAAAAGATTCCCAAAGGAGAAGTTGGCCCAGGAAGTTTACTTGAAGACTATAAATAAGGAGTACATATAGCTCATTTGGACACACTCACAACACACTCTCTCACTGAGGAAAATTTGTGCAAGTCTGAGGAGGAAGAGGAGACATAGAGTTGGGGTCTTTGGTTGTTCTTGGTGGCTACTTTATCTTGTGTGCTATATCTCTACGGAGCTGCAATACTCTTGTAGTGTACTTCTATTGCAGCTGTGAGCACTAGAGGTGTGCTAGCCTAGTGCTAGGGTTTATATCTTGTCTATGGCTCTTGAGAGCTAGTGAATGATTGGACTTTGTGGATAGAATCTAAGAAATGTTGCTGGGTTTTTCCCCCATTTGGGGTTTTCCCAGGATAAATCTCATGTTCCTTTTGTCTCTTGTTTATGTTGTTACTGCGCAGTACATGATATATATTTTAATGGTAATGAAGTAAAAGAACAATAGCAACTCTAATTCTCTATAAATAAAGAAAATATAACATGGTTTCACAATTGGTTACCTTCAAAACAATTTGACCACTGGAAGGAAGATCACTGCAACAACACCTTACAACTGTTATACTTTGTCAAGATCGTTGAGCACTATCCCAAGGACATTGGGGATAATTATTTCATGTTAAATTATGAGCTTGATTTCTTATGCAGATTAATTCTTTTATTTTCTTCAACACTTTGATTCCAWCTTAATACACTTCAACAATACCAAATCATAACYGAATAGYAATAACTATGTAGATAAGTAAGAATGCACATCAACAACACATATACCCTGGGGAAACCCTGTACAGGGAGAAAAACCCCAACAAACAATATTCCTTTATTGCATTAATAATGTATGATCACTTACAAATATCCACCATGAATGTTCTTCTCTTAAATATCTTGCCAAGATGACTCTGACCTGAAAAAGACCCAAGAGACATTTCTGAAATACACCTCTGATATGCTGCCTCTATTGTTGATATACAACAATGATATGCTGCTAATATACTCCTCTGATATGCAACCTCTATTGATGATATACAACACTTATATGCTTCTTTGGTATGCTGCCTCTTTATCACTGATATGCACCTCTATTGCTTCACCCTTAACCTACATATAAAACTATATTGAAGAGAGGGGTCGACCTATTCTTATATAGGATAAAGAGGAGAAGAGGAGAGGCTCAAAATAGTAACTTGTTTGCATGCTTTAATCATAACTCAACTTCATACTTTAGTTTGAACTAGACTTGAGACTGGTATACTCTAGTTCTAAAATAGAACTAGACTTGAGACTAGTATACTTTAGTTCGAAATAGAACTAGACTTGAGACTTCAGTTACAACTCAACATTACACTTTAGTTCTAAAATAGAACTAGAATTTAAGACTTCAGTTACTACTCAACATTACACTTTAGTTCTAAAATAGAACTAGACTTAAGACTTCAGTTACAACTCAACATTACACTTTAGTTCTAAAATAGAACTATAATTAAGACTTCAGTTACAACTCAACATTACACTTTAGTTCTAAAATAGAACTAGACATGAGACTTCAGTTACAACTCGACTCTTTACAAGGCAATTCAAAATTCTCTTCATGGTGGACAATGTTACACGTGCCAATGCACTAGATCAATACATTTATATCATTTACAATATTATGGATATTGTTTGTTTCTAGCTCATAGGAATTTTATATTCAACCTAAATTTTGCTAGATACCTTGACTTTTTCTCATGGCTCACAAGGCTTGACTAGGCTCACAGAGGTTGTACGTTCCCCCTAACTTTTTCACTAGTCTGTCAATGCTCACAGAGGTTGTAGGTTCCCCCTGACTTTTGCACTAGACTGTCAATGCTCACAGAGGTTGTATGTTCCCCATGAATTTTGCATTAGACTCACATAGCATCTTGTTTGTCCTGACTTTTGGTTTGACTCATAGAGGTTTTACGTTCCCCCTGGCTTTTGTCAATACCTCACAAAATTGGTTGATTCTCGAAATCTCCCTCACTAGCCTTGGGGTGGCCCATATGGCCTCTCATTGGAGAATGACTATCTATGTTGCCAAATTTAACACCCCCTCTCGGAGAGGGAGTCATTCTTAGCCACACCAATCTTGCCTCTCAGCTGCACAAACTTGTTGATTAAGGTTGGTTGTCATTGATGTCAACCCTTGAAGAAAGCCCCGTAGCACAAAGGTTTGGGTAATGGACCCAATATTTTTTGATGTAAATATGACTTATTATTATTTTTTCATGGTTGATAAGAAGTAAATATGGATGAACTCCAAAGTGGTCCCCTTATGGTGAAAGCCCTCACTGGAAGATGGTTTGTGGAGTAAGAGAATCCATGCTTAATTATGGAATAATGAGATGAATGAAAGTGAATTTTTTAGGGAAAATATCCTAGATAGATAGTGCTTGTCATGTCATTTCCGGTGGTATGTGGAACGTCACATAATTCCTCACGGTTAGAGAGTTATGGCCATGAGAAGTTGGAGACCCCAGGTTTGGGTAATGGACCCAAGTTTGTTTGATAGGTAACGATATGAGTTATGATATATTTTCAGATAATACTATTCTATATGGATAGTACATGTCATTCCATTTCTGGTGGTATGTATAACATCAAATAACTCCTCATGGTTTGAGAGTTATGGCCTTACAAAGTTCGAGGACCCTCATATGTCATCTAGAAGCCCCAAAAGGTCAAAGTAGTCAAAGTGGTTTAAGAGATTTTAAAAGGTAAATAATAAAGTGAAGTGATGAGTGTATTATAATTCAAAGTGAATACAAAATAAATTA
>ML818614.1:168644-196875 GCA_009831015.1 Picea engelmannii | reverse complement strand
TCAAATTGAATACAAAATAAATTATTTCAATAATAAATTTAATGGAGAAATTAGAAGTGGACCCAACCCTAAAATAAGGAAAGTGGGCCAAGTGACCTAGAAGATGTTTTTAAGGAAGCTACTTGGAAAGTATAAATAAGAGGAAAGGATCTCTCATTTGAATCAAACTTGAGTATATTGAATATATATATGTGTCTGAGGTAACCAAGGATATCTAAACCGGAATTCCGAGTGAAGGATAAGAAAATAAGGCCGAAATTCAAGGAAGGATAACTTCTTTTGATGGTGCTTTCTAAGGTATGTTATTTACAATTCATCTCACCATTTTATCTATAACTTGTTTTCTGTAATGATTCAGACTGTGAAATTGCTATGAAAGTGAGAAAACATATCCAATTATTTGTGGTAAAAAATTCATCTTGTGTGTCGTTGTATTTTGGGAGTTACACTCCCTGGAAAATAGGGTTTGTGGCCAGTCCCGAAACTAGTCAAAATCAGGTGTTTCAGGTAAAAACGTCATAACTTCTTCATAACAGATCCAAATTCAGTGAGACCAAATGTGTTGGTTAGGGGACCATTTTTAGTATTCTGTGTAATAGTTTCATATCAATTCATCAGATAATTTGTGCAGGGAACGCTCTACAAGGTCGCTCTCTAGAATAAGCCAGAATTTAGCAAGGTATGCCATTTTTGCTATAACTCATTTTCTGAGAGGTTTCAAGTAGTGAAACTTGGATGAATTGCATAAAACACAATGAAGAACATTGTGTATTGGTGTCATAGATTTATACATTATAGGTTCAAAGTTATGATTACTTTAAGTTAGGGTTGTTGACTAATCCAAAACTAGGCATGTGAGACTAAAGAAAAGTTTGATGAAAATGCTAGTCTCTTATTTTTAAAGTTAAGGAAGGTTTGGGGGAATGTGATCATATACACCAAGTCTATTATATAGATACAAATCATATTTGGATGATGAAATTGATGAGGGAGTTTGGTTGTGGTACATGTTGAGTACATTGTTGAGACAAGTAGTTGATGAGTTGGCGCACATACATGAGGTGTATAGTTGATGATGTTGGTACATATTGATGAGTCATAGTTGATGAGTAGTTGACACATTATTGGTACATACTTGGTACATGTTTGGATGCACGTTTTTATGGTACATGTTTATTACAGGTTAAGGTACAGGTTGATGCATGTTTGATTCATGGTTCAGATTTATTGGTACAGGTTTACAACGGTATATCTCACAATGATAGTGTGACAGTGGTTCCATCATTCTACTTCTACTTCAGGGTGTTAGGACAAGGAAATGATAGGTGGTTGTAGCCAGCTTCCAGTTGTAACCAGAGAACATTGGGGGTTGTAGCCTCCTTCTAGTTGTAGCTAGAGAATTGGGAAGTTGGAGCTTCCCTCAGGTTGTAGCCTGAGAAACTAGGGGGTTGGAGCCTCCTTCCAGTTACAACTGGAAAACAAAGGAAGTTGGTGCTTCCAATGAATGTAATTCTTCAAGACATATAAAAAAAAGCATTTCGTGGTTTTCTCCCGATTTGGGTTTCCACGTAAAACACTGGTGTACTGTGTAATTGTTTATTTCTTACTGCTCATTATTGGATAATAATTCTACATTGATATAACATTTGAAGAAAAAGGATTATAATTACGCTATTACCGATTTACCCCCCCTCTCAGTAATCCAACAAAACTGTCTCGAGGTTAGAGGCTTGGTCAAGATATCAGCTACTTGATCGCTCGTGGCTATGTACTGTAACTTTACAGTTTTTCTCTGGACCAAGTCTCAGATGTAGTGGTACCTCATGTCAATATGTTTTGACCTGTCGTGAAATACCATGTTCTATGTCAATTTTATGAAACTTTTATTATCACAGTGAACCACCGTCGTCTCTAGCTTGTCACCAAACAACCCAGAAACCAATTTTCAGAGCCATACTGCTTCCTTTCTAGCATCACTTGCTGCAATGTACTCATCCTCTTCTATACTATGTGCAATGGATCCCTACTTCTGGCTTGACCAAGAGATCATAGCGGATCCTAAACTGAAGCAATATCCAGAAGTACTCTTCTGATCCACTGGGATTCCTGCCCAGTCAACATATGCATACCCATGAATAAATAAACCACCACTGGATGCATATCTCAGACCATAAGTAATGGTCCCTCTGAGATATCTCAATATGTGCTTTTCCGCCACCCAGTGTCTCTGTCTTGGTTTAGTCATGAATTGAATCATTACAATCACTGCATAGCATATATCTAGCCTAGTGTGGATCATGTACATCAATGATCCAATCAACCGCCTATACATGGTAGGATCCACCAAATATGAACCTGTATCAGAATCACGCAGCTTCTTCAGGTTGGTAATCATCAGAGTAGACATGGATTTGCAATTCATCATACCAAACCTCTTTAGTACATCCAATGTATATTTTTCTTGTGCCAAAAATATCTCGCCCTCTGTTTTCCATACTTTCAATCCTAGGAGGTAATGCATCAAGCCTAAGTATTTCATATCAAATTATGGGGTTATCTGCCTCTTACACCAGGCTATTATCCCTTCATATCCTGTTAGAAACAGATCATCAACATACAGGATTAGTATAACAGGTTGGTTACCTCTTACCTTGAAGTACAGATTTTCATCATCATCACTTTTCTAAAATCCCAGGCTTTTAAGAAAGCCATAAATCCTGCCATACCAAACTCTGGGATCCTTCTTAATACCATACAAGGCCTTCCTTAGCTTGAATACATGAGTGCCTTTGTTATGGAGTACAAAACCATCTGGTTGTTCCACAAAGACCTCCTGTTCAATATTTCCATTCAAGAATGATTTTCTTACATCCATCTGATGTAGCTTCCAACCAAGAAAGGGAGCTAAAGAAATAATAGTTTGAATGAAGGTATACCTGGCTATAGGGGAAAAAGTCTCTTCATAGTCGATTCCTTCTTTCTGAGTGAAGCCTCTCACTACAAATATTGCTTTGAACTTTTCCACACTTTCATCAACTTCATGTTTGATCTTATAGATCCATTTGGAAGAAACCACTGATTTGTCTTTTGGCCTCGACACAATGTCCCAAACATTGTTCTTTATAATAACATGTATTCCTCAAGCATGCATCCTTCCATGTAATTTATCTTCTTCTTCAAATGAAGAAGGTTCGTCATCACTAATTCTGCTCATCAGTGCAACATAGCCTCCAAACCTATGAGGCCTCTTCCTTTCCCTGAAAATTACTTTGGGAGAAGCTATCCTTTCTGCTTCTTGCACTATTTATTTAAGCCACCCTGGATTCCTTTTGGATGGAGGTTCTTCAAGAGTTATTTATAACACTTCATTAGGTTCTAGGAGCTCATTAATTGGCCCTTCATGAGGTTCCTCCCTCTGATCACCTGACTCTTCATTTTCAGAAGAGGGTGAAGCTAGCTGAACTGCTTCTGATTCCTACAAAATCTCTCTGGATTTCTTAAATGCAGATTCCTCATGGAAAGTCACATCTTTGCTTACCTCTATTTGCCTCTGACCTGGTACATAAATCCTGTAAGCCTTGGAGTTCTCACTGTACCCCACAAAAACCCCTTTCTTGCGTGAGGGTTCCATATTTGTCCTCTTTTCCTTAGGGACATGAATATACACATGACACCCAAATATCCTTAGATGCACTACTTCAGGTTTGACCCCTGAGAATAACTCTTCAGGAGTCTTGTCCTTCAAGATAGCATGTGGACACTTGTTCTGAATATACACGACAATGGAGGTAGCTTCTTCCCATAAATAATTTGGTAGATCCTGGTCAAACATCATTTCTTTCGTTGCCTCACAAATAGTCCTATTTTTCCTCTCAGCAACACCATTTTTCTGAGGGTTATATGGCACGATCAACTATATCTTGATTCTTGTTGACTTGCAGAAATCCTGAAACTAAAGAGATTCAAACTCTCTTCCATTGTCTGTTCTAAGGATTCTGATGTGTTTCCTCATCCACTTTTCAATAAAGGCTTTATACTATTTGAATTTATAGAATGTGTCACTTTTATCTTTAAGAAAATATATCCAACATTTTCTTGAGTAATCATCAATAAAAATGACATAATACAAACAACCACTAAGTGAGGGAGGTGACATGGGACCACATACATCAGAATGAACCAGATCTAATATGCCCTAAGATCTGTTTTCACTACTAGGAAATGCTTTCTTTATATTTTTACCTAGCATGCATCCCTTACAAATTTCATTTTTACTAAGATAAATAGAGGGCATGCCACATACCATGTTCTGTAGATCTGGAAGATATTTGTAATGAAGATGTCCAAGTCTTCCGTGCCACAACTCGCTGGAGCTAGTCGCATCATGAGCCAATGCCTGAACTGACTGTCCTGACATGACGTGCAGTCCTCCACTCTGAGTTCCAATGGGTTCTGCTGTACTTAATTGGTTATATTTATCCCATAGTAGTGCCTTCCTTTCCTTGAATATCATCCAATATCCCTTGTTCTCAAGGGTTTCAACTGATAGTAGATTCTTCTTGAGCCCTGGAACACATAATACTTCATCAATATGAAGTCTAGCCCCAGATTCCAATTTGAAGGAGATAGAGCCTACTCCCTTTATCTTGTAACATTTGTCATCCCCAAGCTCAGCATGCTCTGCAAAATATTTTGTCTCAAAATTCTAGAGGATCTCCTTGAAACCTATCATGTGCTTTAATGCACCACTGTCTACTAACCAAGTTTTTGGCTCTGTGAAAAATGAATTGGATAAGGCATAAACCAAGTAATATTGTTTTCTATTTTATTTCTCATTAGAAGGACTTTTCTGAATTATTTTGGATTCATCATCCTCAACAGTTGAGGCATGATGTTTCCCTTTCCTAGGATATTTCTTTCTAAACCAAAAATATTTAACAAAATGACCCAACTTATTACAACTAAAGCATTTAATCTTATATGTATCAATATTCTTTCCTTTGAATGTACCTTTGGTGTTTGTCTTCCTTTGAGAGCCTTTCTGGAAAGTGCCTTTCTTCTTTCCCTTGAATCTTGATGCTAAAGCTGAGTGCTCTTCTTTCGTTGGCTTGCTCCTGGTAGCTTTGCAACTCTCCTCCTGGAGGTAATCATGCCATAACCTCTCAAACTTGGGATGAATCTCTCTCCCACTTACACTGGATAAGAAGGTCTCCCATGAAGAAGGAAGACCGTAAAAAATGGCTTGCACTAAATCATCATCGTCCACTGTCACCCCTGTGACCAAAACCTGATCTCTGATCTGGGCTATCCTGGAATAGAAAGATGCCACTGATTCACCTTTCTCCATCTTCAAATACTTAATCTTGTGCTTAAGTTTCCTCTTCTAACTTGGATCCTGTTTCTCATACAGATTCACCAAGGTATCCATACAGTCCTTGGCAGTCATTAACTAAGTCATTGCAGGCATTATATTGTCTTTGACTGAGTCAAAGATGATTCGCTTGGCCTTTGCTTTACTCGTCCTGAAGGTCGCTCTTCCTGCATTATTAGTGGGTTCCTCCACCACTGTGGTCACATACTGCTCAAGGTCATGCTCATGCAAGATATTTGTTATCCAGAGCTTCCACACATTGAAGTTGGTAGCTCCTTCGAGCCTATCCTTGACCCTAAATGAAATGGAGGATGCCATGGAGTTCACACTAGAAACTTAATCAAGCTAGCTTGGATCTGTGTGTACATGCTGCTGTACTTCAATATGTTTAACACACCCTAATCTATGATACCATGTTAAATTATGATATTGATTTCTTATCCAGATTAATTCTTTTATTTTATTCCACACTTTGATTCCAACTTAATACACTTCAAAAATACCAAATCATAACCGAATAGAAATAACTATGTAGATAATTAAGCATGCACATCAACAAAACATATACCCTGGGGAAACCCTGTACATGGAGAAAAACCCCAACAAATGATATTCCTTTATTGCATTAGTAATGTATGATCACTTACAAATATCCACCATGAATGTTCTTCTCTTAAAGAGCTTGCCAAGATGACTCTGACCTGAAAAATACCTAAGAGACCTTGATGAAATACACCTCTGATATGCTGCCTCTATTGTTGATATACAACACTAATATGCTGCCTCTATTGTTGATATACAACACTAATATGCTGCTGATATACGCCTCTGATATGCAGCCTCTATTGCTAATATACAACATTGATATGCTTCTTTGGTATGCTACCTCTTTATCACTGATATGTACCTGTATTGCTTCACCCTTAACCTACATATCAAACTGTATTGAAGAGAGGGGTCGACCTGTGCATATATAGGCTGAAGAGGAGAAGAGGAGAGGCTCGAAATAGTAACTTGTTTGCATGTTTTAATCATAACTCAGCTTCATACTTCAGTTTGAACTAGACTTGAGACTGGTATACTCTAGTTCGAAAATAAAACTAGACTTGAGACTGGTATATTTTGTTCGAAAATAGAACTAGACTTGAGACTTCATTTACAACTCAACATTACACTTTAGTTCTAAAATAGAACTAGACTTAAGACTTCAGTTACAACTCAGTGTTACACTTTATTTCTAAAATAGAACTAGACTTAAGACTTCAGTTACAACTCAACATTACACATTAGTTCTAAAATAGAACTAGACTTGAGACTTCAGTTACAACTCGACTCTTTACAAGGAAATTCAAAATTCTCTTCATGGTGGATAATGTTACATGTGCCAACGCACTACATCAATACATTTATATCATTTGAAATATTAGGAATATCGTTTTTTTCTATCTCATAGGAATTTTATATTAAACCTAACTTTTTCTAGATGCCTTGACTTTTTCTCATGGCTCACAAGGCTTGATTAGGCTCAGTTTGGTGAAGTTTGAAAAATTAAGGTTTTTCAGTGCTAGGGTTTCTACCAACGAAAAATGTCAACCAACATGAGAGTTGAAGATAGATTGGATGGAGAAAATAACTTTAGATCCTAGAAACACAAATTGCTCCTCATTCGAGAAGAGAATTATTTATTGGATCATATCAAGCAGATGCTTCCAGAACCAGAAGAAGACGCCAAAGAAAAGTTCAAGAAGAATGAGGTCAAGGCCAAGACGATCTTGACAGACTTAATAAAGGATCATATGATACCTAATGTACCATAACTAAAGACACTGAAGGAAATTTTTGATTCCCTAACTAGAATTTATGAAAGTAAGAATACCATTCAAAATCTTACTCCAAGGAATTAACTTAGAAAGGTGACAATGAACAAGTTAGAAGTAGTAGCCAACTATTTCATGAGGATATCATAGATCAAGGAATAGTTAGTAGCCATTGGAGATCCAGTAGAAGACAACGAACTCATTACTACTACACTCAATGTATTCCCCTCCTCTTAGGATCCATTTGTTCAAGGGATTTGTGCCAGAAGCAAATTTCCCAAGTTCAACAAGCTATGTGAATACTGCACCCAAGATGAATCCAGGTTGATATCCAAATCACATAATACCAATGATGATGAAAATCAAACACTTGTTTCCCAAGTGAATAAGATAAAAGAAAGGGAATAAGGAATCCTGAAGAAGTAAAATAAACCATGCCACATGAAGGATGCATCAAATATCAGATGCTACACCTACAATAAGATGGGACATTATGCCTCTAAATTATCTTATAAACATGAAAAGAGAAAGAATAAGATGCACCATGCACATACAACATAAGATGAAGATCAACAGGATGAAGACTTTGTATTTGTTTCAACACTCACAAGAAACGTCACTTAAGGGAGTGACACTTGGATCATAGATGGTGGTGCTTCCAAGAACATGACCGGATCCAAAAACTCTCTCTCAAATCTAAAGGAAAAGAGCTCATCCCTTCAAGTGGAGATTGGGGATGGTTCCAAGAATGGAGTGAAAGGCATTGGAGAAGCCTCTCTACAACTTGACTCAGGGAACTGTCTTTTAATTAAATATATTTTTTTGTACAAAACTTAAAGAATAATTTACTTTCCATCTTTGGTTTAGAATACAAAGGATTTAGGGTAGCTTTTGTGGATGGCCAAGTTCTTCTATGGCCCAATAGTTCAAGAATTGATAAAGATACCATGATTGGTGTCCGAGAGGGAGGAGTATATAAATTGAAGGGACACTAAGAACAAGCCCTTGTACAAAAAAATGCTATCTCAAGTGAGCTATGGCACCAAAGACTTGCCCACATAAACTATATAGAACTACCTGTATTGGGAAAGATGGTTATAGGTCTACCCGACATTCATGTAAAATGTGATGGAGTATGAAAATGTTGCACACTTGGAAATAATGCCAAGGAAAGATCTACTAGGAGTGACAATAGGTCCAAGGGTATCTTGGACATCATACACTTCGATGTATGCAGACATATGACAATGCCATCCTTAGGATTTTTTTTTATAGTATGTCTTATTCATAGATGATTACTCTCGAAAGACATGGATCTACTTCTTGAAAACAAAAGATGACGTCTTCAATAAGTTTAAGGAATTCAAGGATTTAGTTGAAAATCTCTTCGAAAGGAAGATTAAAGTCCCGTGATCTAATAATGGAGGTGAGTACACCTCAAAGGAGTTTAAATACTTTTGTGGAGAAGTAAGGATTAAGAGGGAGTTAACAACTCCCTACAACCCCTAGCAGAATGGGGTTGCAGAAAGAAAGAACATATCCATTGTAGAAGCGACAAAAGCGATGATCCGTGACCATGGCCTACTCATGTACTTATGGGAAGAAGCTTCCAATACAACTATGTATGTCCAAAATAGAAGTGCTCACAAGATATTGGGGAACAAGATACCTAAAGAGGTGTTCACTAGAAAGAAACTAGAAATTGGTCACTTGAGGATTTTTGGTTGTCCAATATTTATACATGTTCCAAAGGAGAATATAATGAAGCTAGAACCTTCAGGAAAGAAGGGAACATTCATTGGATATAATGAGACTTCAAAGGCTTACATAATATACATTCCCGGGAAGAGACCAATTGAGATCAACCGTGATATAACATTTGATGAAGATGAAGCCTTTAGAAGATCAAGGGAGTCTCACATGGATGAGGACCAAGAGGAGAGTGAATCCCCAAAGGAAGCAATCATGGAAGACTCTACACCAGAGGAAACCAATCTAGAAGTTCAGAATGAGATGGTAGATACATAGAGACCTGTAGATCCACCCAGAGAAGCTGTAGTAAAGAGGAAGAGACCATATTGTCTCTAGAACACCTTGCAAAAAGCCAAAGGACATGTAGCTCCCAAAGGATCTTTTAGAGAGAGAAATAGACCACATAAGTTTTCCAGCGATATGGAACTCATGAACAACATCATTGATTCAAATCCTTCCACCTTTGAAGAAGTTGTTGAGAGGAATGGAAGGATGCCATGATGGAGGAGTATCGGTCCATCATGAAGAATGATGTGTGGGAGGTGGTTACGAGACCATAAGGGAAGTCAATAGAGACTTCCAAATGTATCTACAAGATCAAGCATGTTGCAGATGACATCATATAGAATTTCAAGGAAATATTTATGGCTAGAGGATTCTCCCAGAGCGAGGGAGAAGACTATGGTGAGACATTTGCTCCTGTAGAAAAGTACACTTCCATTAGATCAATTATTTCTATTGCTTCCACAATGGGATGAAAATTACACCAAATGGATATCAAGACTGCTTTATTGAATGGTATAATAGAGGAAGAAGTGTACATAGAGAAGTCACAAGGTTTTGTGATCCATGTGAAGGAGTCCCATGTTTTCATATTAAAGAAGGCCTTGTACAGATTGAAGCAGGCACCCAAGGCATGGTATGCCAAGATATATAGTTACCTGATGAGCTTGGGATTTACCAAGAGTGATGCAGATCCCAACCTTTATTATAAGGTTGAGAATGAATGTCCACTGATCTTGGTTCTATACGTGGATGACCTGTTTCTGACAAGAGATGAGAAGCTCATAGTTGGGTGCAAGAGGGAGATCACCTAAGAGTTTGAGATGAAGGATCTAGGTATGATGCATTACTTCTTGGGATTGGAGGTGTGGCAGAGATCAGATGAGATTTTACTTAGCCAAGGAAAATATACTACTGATATCCTACATAGATTCAATATGATGGACTGCAATTCCATGGACACACCCATGACTATAAATCTAAAGCTACTGAGTGATTCATATTCAGATTTGGTGGATCCCACGATGTACATACAACTATGAATGCCTTGATTCAGTACATGGTTGAACCTAGACATGTACATTGGATGGAAACAAAAATATGTTGAGGTACCTATGTGGTATGATTGGATATGGATTGAGAAATGTCTCTGGTGGTGATGTGAAGATGCAGGGATATACATATTCTAACTGGGAAGGGAGTGCAGTGGATCAAAAGAGTACTTCCAGATGCTGCTTCAATTTGGGATCATGTATGATCTCATGTGTGGACGCTTAAAAACACAACGATGAATATTATGCTCGCAAATGATTGCCAAGATTCATTATTTAACTATATTAATAATAAACTACTAGGTGGGACCCCCTTGTTAGACTTATGGCGCTATGGTGGTTATGTTGCGCTTATATTTTGTTTGCCTATGTGATGGTACAAAGACAATCTTCTATAGTTCATTTGTTTCAAATAATGGTTTAAAATGTTGTGGTAACATGTGGTGGTTGGGTATTAAAATATGGAACTAAATGTCTTTGATGAGCTCTCACAAAATATCTTAAGGCTGCCATGTGGATGAAATAATTGTTATCCAGTTTTGGTTTTGATATTGTATTAAACATGGCATTAAATGATTTGGATGATCTTTGATAGAAGTTAATAATGCTACCCTTTTGGATAAAAGAACTATACTCAAGTTATAATATTGTATTGTTATGAAAAATGGTGGGTGATCTTGACCCTTGCTACTATGGTTATGCACCTTATTTGAGTTTCTTAAATGGTTGCACATTGGGTTATGTTCCTAGCACATTGTTATTTTAAAGAAGTTTGACATTAACAAGGGGTGGCACACTTTGAAAAAGTGATATGGAAATGGATATTTGGTTGATTAATGGTATAGTTATATGGTGAGTTCGCTTGGCTCCTACTTTGAATTGAATTAAGTTGGAATGGAGAAGCGATGTGCATTTACTGCACATCACTCAAACTCCCCTCGAGCCTGTCACCCTAGTCATTTTTGCATTTTTTTTTTGGCTCTGGTATTTTTTGCTGCTCTACCTTGTCCAGTCGTGAAGGAGATATACAATCTCATTTTTCTTCGCACAGGATTTTCCAGGTATGGGTTTTCTTACTCCTCCATCCATGATAGTTACTCTTCCCTTTGAATCAATTTTTGGCTCTGGTTGCTCACGGTCTGTGTGATTCTTAAGTTGTTATGATAATTTTGAACTGTGTATTGGTGTTTGCGTCCTTGGTTTCTTATGGTGGTTATTCTAGACTGTTAGCACTCTTAAAAAAATGGTCAGGCTCTTCTTACTGTGTGTAATCCTTTACTTATAATTGTTGAATAAAATTTCCAGTGGAGCCTTCTCGGTTATGTCTTGGGTTTTGGGTCTGGCCTCTCTATTGAAATTGATTATCATTGTTTTCCCAAGCTCTACAATTTGTGAGTACCCTAACTATGGATTGAAAATATAGGTCTCTATGATTAAGTTTTCTCATGCCATGTTCGTCTCTGTGGCTAGTGGAAACACATTATTTCGACCCTGTGGTTACAATGAGAACTGGTGAAATATTAAAGTGTTTAGTTCCTTGTCTTGGAAAAACCCCGAGCTGTTGGCTGATTGCTATAACCTCACCATTGCATGGTAAAAATTACACAGTATGAATTTAATGCCACCTAGAAGTTGATGGAATCATTATGCATGCTTTTTGGTCAGGCATGGGTTTGTGCTTGGTTTCTCATTTTACAATGCTGATTAAAGGGATTGGCTTCATTTTGTTTCCTATTGGAAATGGCTGTCTGTTATTTTCAAAACCCTTACAACCGAGATATTTGTTACATATTATTGTTATGTGGTAAATTGTGATAGGGCATGAGCTGTCTGCGCTATTCGAATACCAAACCCTCTGGTCAAACCACCTGTTCATACCTTCCACTTGTTGTCTTAAACCCTAAATATTACATTGATATCATTTTACTCCAATTCGATGGTTGATGGGAGCACTGTGTGTGCTTGGTTACTTGGGCACGATTTTGTTGAGTTCCTCGTTTGGAAATTCTGGAAGAAGTCTGTAGATACTTATTTATTTGAAGCTTGGGCTCGAAGTATTGAGTGTTATTTTGTTCAATCGTTATGTTGATTGTATTAAAATGGACACCTATGTGTGAATTGTTTGAGGCCCGAATAAGAGTTATACCGTCCAGTTTTATTGCGTTGAACAATGTTGAAATAAATGATGGATATAAATGGTCGTAAACACTGTGTGTGTTTTTGTTGGTTTTAAAGGATTTAGCATTAGAGGTAATATATTGTTGTGGCTCAAAGGCTATTGTGGTTTCTTATAACAATTGCAATTATGTTTGCTATGAATGCCATATAATGATTATATGGATGCAATGGATGATGTAATTAAATAATTATGGGCATAAATATTATTTTTTGGGAGCCAATGAGCAATTTGTCAACGAAAGTAACAGTTTAAATTATTGTTTTGAAAAAGTGAACACTGTTAACTTTGAAGGTCTGTACAAAGATATGTTTTGATTGCATGTTTTGATTTATTTTTACTTGAAAAATATCCATATCAATTCCCCATCACTCTATCATTTTTCACTCATTACGTCCCCCTCATAATCCCAATTTCACTTATTGCATCCCTGTTCTATGAAATAAATTTAAAAGGAAAATTCTTTGTAAAAACGACAAAGGGATAACACAACAAGGGTTGGTGACTGATATCTTCATACTTTATTACATAGTAAATTGTTTAATTAATTTCTGAAGAGTATTAGTGTATTAATCCCCTATCATTATACCACTTTTCGCTAATTACACTCCCTCCATATTTCCCAAGAATCCTATCACCCTATTCACTTGGAAGTTAATGAATGGTTCGTTATGGATGGATTTGCATGTATCTCATGTCAATTTGTGAACCAATTTTTGATTCATGTAAGAAGAGTGTCATGTATGGTTTATTAAGAGATTCATTACTGATGAAATACTACTACAGGATGATATTTTTCAGTATGGGAAACAATGGAAGAAATTACATAGGTAGGGGAAATTGGAACCGACGTCCTAGAAGGCCTAGATTTTTTATCCATTTTGATGATGATCCCCAATAATTGAACCAACTATTCCAAGCTAGGTTATTTAATTGGATTGGTCATGGAATAGTGCACCCTCGACCATAAATACCTCCTTTCTAGCCTTAGAACATTCCTGACATACCCGTTCATCCACATGTGTCCTTGAAACCAGAAGTCCCCGCAAATGATGGATGGTATGAGATTGTCAACCCACCTGTTGTTGATGATTACAACCACGTGAGACATCCTCCAAGACACAGACTTGAGAGAGATCCCCTGAGATGGGTGTGTGGTTCCTATCTGAGACATAACTGGAACTTAGTGATGGCCTCCTCCTTACAGATATTTGAGAATAACTATAGATGTTTCTCCTATGTAATGTAGTGAGAAAGGAGATCTGCTGAGTTGGACATGCCTATGGATGAGCACAAGGTGAATGTGTGAATTCCCATAGAGCTGGGTGCATTGTCATGAGACAAATATGAAGATGATGTATTAGCCTCCTCTGAGCAAAGAGTTGAGATGATGAACTCCAGATGACTCTCTTGTGTAATGCAGTGGAAAAGAAGATTTGTTGAGTGGATGTGCCTATGGACGAGCACATGTGAACATGATCCTAGTGGCTGAGCACTAGTGAGTGTTTCTTCTGTGTAATGCAGTGAGCTATAGATATGGACATCCCTATGGATGTGTCCCTAGTGGCTGAGCACTAGTGGGTGTATGAGATCCCTTGCTATATTGTTCAAGAGTCATACCTTCCTGTAACCCTAATTGTAATGTAAAGGGTACAGGGCGACCCCACCTTAATGTGATTGATAATTAATGTAAAAGATAATTAATCTAGTTAATATTAATTATATTATGATATAGAGAGGTCGGAATTTTGTGCCAATAAACACTTTTGTTGACAGGTCAAGTTTAATATAATTAAAGGTAAATTCCACATTGAGGAATCATATCTTAAGTGTGAGTTTGGAAATTTTAGCAAGTACATCTTCTTGGGAAAAGTGCACACCTCTCTTGGGCGCCAGTCTTCTAGTATTTGTGTGCACCCTTTTGTGTGATAAGGTTTCTTGGTGGTGGAGGTCTTTCTCTTGAAGAATATAAAAAAAATGATTGGCTAGGTTTTCTTCCCTTGTTGAGAAGGGTTTCCCAGGATATGTCTTGTGTACTTGTGCATGGTGTTTCTTCTTGTGATCTTGGTTGCTGCAAAAAATTGTCTATGGTTTAAGTAAAATGCTAAAATCGAATGAAATTCATCCTTAAGCCTAGATTATTGAAAAATCAACATGGTTTCAGAGCATAGGTCTTGAAGAACCCATTACACAAGCAAATTTCAGTCATCCTCTCTCTCTTATGCAAAATTGTACGACCCTCCTAGGGTTTCCAAAAAATTAGTACGACCTACCTCTTTGAGGAGTTTCAACACTTTTCACTTGGACGTTGGGGCTAAAAAGTGAATAGGAGTGTATGACCTCCTCCAACACACCTCCAACAAGCTTCAGATTGAATTTTCGAGCATTTTGACTTTTTGGCCCTAGGGTTTCTAGGGTTTCTCTAATTTCTGCATAAATTTTACTATTAGGGTTTCTGCAACTCATTGAAGGATATCTTCAGATCACTAGTGTTCTCCTATATTTCAAAGGATTATTTTTGGCAATCATAAGTCCAAAAAAACCTAAAAGTGCTAGCCTAGCCTAGCCATTAGGTTTTCTAGCCTAGTTGACAAGGGGTTGTGAAGAATCTAAAATTATGATGAACAAGAACTATGATGGAAGATAAGCTTGATGGATCAAGAAAATTCATGTTCCTAGAAGACAAGACTTTAGAGGAAGGCTTATTGTGGGTGATACAAAAAGGTGACACTGTGACTACCTTCTTCATGAAGAAGTCACAGGACAAATATCAGCCAGATGCCATTGGAGAAATCATATCAACACCCTCAAGTATGCACTTGTATATATATTGTTTGTATCATTTTCATAAGGGTAATTGTAGGGGGAATGAACCTTTGCTGAAGTCATGGATCCAAAGGGATCTCAGTGCATTCATAGGAACAACACACTAGAAGTGAAGACTCCAGGTTTGATTGTTGTAATTTTCATTTCCCTAACCTATATTTCTAAAGTCTGCTACATTACAAGTAGGTGTTGTAGCTGTGACAACAATCCTTAAATTGTTTTGATTCTAGAGATGTACTCATTATTCTCCTTTAGGAGATATTCTTGTTATGGTTCCTCTTATTTTCTTGTTCCAGACAGGTTAAGAACAAAGGAATATGTTTATCCTTTAGAGGGAGTCACTCGACTCCGAGGGAGTCAAAACTATTTGAGAAAGAGGAAGAATAGAACCATAATTGAGGAAACCAATGTAAGCATGCATGCCACAGTATATGTTAAGAAAAAGAGTCTTCACTAGACTTTGAAAAACATAACTCTCGAAGAAACCTTCATCGAAGTGAAGCTTGAGATTGAACACTTCAGGATATTTGTGTGCCCAATGTATTTTCATGTAGCCAAAAATAATAATTCCAAGATAGAACCTTTAGGAAGTAAGGATACATTTATGGGATAACAATGAGTCTTCAAAGACATTCTATATCTATATCCCTGGTCAAAGACATATTGAGACAAACATAAATTTTTTCCTTGAAGAATAAATAACCTTTCAAAGATCATGAGAATCTCGGATGGAGATCGACAGTGAGACAATACCTTCTCCCCCTTCAACATTTTAGAGGGAGACATACATTATTCCAGCTGATCCAGTTGCTCCAGTTGATATGTCCAGAGATATTGTAGTAGGGCATAAAAGGCCTGCCTAGGCTCACTTTGCAGGAGGTAGAGGAAAATACAAGCCCCTCAAGGCACATCCCGAGAAAGCAAAAGATATTTTCGAGCTATCCTTCAGTTGTGAGCCACTTCATTGACTCAGAGCCTCCTTGTCTTGGAGAAGCAACAAGAGACAGGTATGGAAAGATGCCATAACAAAAGAATACCTGTATATATTAAAGAATGATGTATAAGATATTGTTCAAAGACCAGAAGGTAAGTCTTTGGTGACTTCCAAGTGGATCTATAAGGTCAAGCATGCAGCTGATGGAAGTGTCAAGAAATAAAAAGATAGATATATAGCCAGAGAATTCTCACAATCAAAGGGAGTTGTCTATGATGAGACACTTGATCCATTAATCCCGATACACTTCCATCCATAATACCATCCATGAGTTGGAAACTATATCAGATGGATTGATTCTTGATGAGTTTGGGTTTCAACAAGAGTATTGCTGATCCAAACCTATATTATTACAGTGTTGGTGACGAGAGACTGATTTTGATGACTTATTCAGAAATCCTTATTGTTGGATACAAGTAAGATTTTACTTTTGATTTTGAGATGAAGGATCTTAGTATGATACACTACTTCTTGGGACAAGAAGTATGAGAAAGGACCGATGATATTTTCCTGAGTAAAGGAAAATATACAGTGGGAATATTAAATAAGTTCAGTATGATAGAATACAAATCCACGGTGATGGATTTGAAGAAAATGAATGATGATGATTCAGACGAGATTGATCCACAACTGATTGGATCACTGATGTATCTGATTAACACTGGATTTGATTCATGATATGTAGTGAATGTACTTATTCATTCCATGAGTCAGCCGAGATAGACTCACTAGATAGCAGCGAAACATGTATTGATATATATATGAGGTACAATTAGATATGGCCTGAGATATGTCTCCAGTGTAGACTTGAGTTTACAGGGATATGAAGAATGGACAGAAAGTGCAATGGACCTGAAGAGAACATATGATTTTTGTTTTACCATGAAGTTTTCCATGGTTTCCTGCTGCAGCAGAAAACAAAGCTCTGTGGCCTTGAGTACCACAAAAGCATAGTATATATCATTGAGTGTGCAAAGCAGTGTGGCTTCACAAGATTCTGATAGATTTACTTGATCATGAGATGGATTCTATGATGATAATCAGAGTTGTGTGTGAAGCTCTTTGAGAACTCAATTTTTTATGATAGATCGAAACACATTGAGATAAAATATCATTTTTTTAGAGAAATGATGCAGAAAGCAGTACACGTGCAGTACCTTCCTACACATGAGAAGATTGAATACATATTCAACAAAATGGCTTGGTGAAGAATACCTCTCTAGCTGAGAGGGAGTGTTGATGACTACAACAAAGACAAAGTTCAAGTACTTCTATGCGAGACTTGGCCCGATGGAGAATTCCTCCCTATCTGAGAGGGAGTGTTGATGATTGAAACTACGTGAGACATCCTCTAGGACACAGATATGAGAGAGAGCCCTTGACATCGGTGTGTGGTTCCTATCTGAGACAAAACTAGAACGTAGTGATGGCCTCCTCCTTACAGAGAGTTGAGAATAACTCTAGATTATTCTCCTATGTAACACAGTGAGAAAGAAGATTTTCTGATTTGGACGTGCCTGTGGCTGAGCACAAGGTGAATGTGTGAATTCCCATAGAGATGGGTGCATATTCATGAGACAAAGATGAATATGATGTATTAGCCTCCTCTGAGAAGAGAGTTGAGATGATGAACTCCAGATGACTCTCTTGTGTAATGCAGTGGGAAAGAAGATCCGTTGAGTGAACATGCCTATGGACGAGCATAAGTGAATGTTATCCTAGTGGCTGAGCACTAGTGAGAGTGGTTCTTCTATGTAATGCAGTGAGCTAGAGATATGGACATCCATATGAATGTGCCCCTAGTGGCTAAGCACTAGTGGGTGTATGATATCTCTTGATATATTGTTCAAGAGTCATACATGCCTGTAACCCTAATTGTAATGCAAAGGGTACAGGAGGACCCCACCTTAATGTGATTGATAATTAATGTAAAAGATAATTAATATGGTTAATATTAATTATATTATGAGATAGAGAGGTCGACCCTGTTGTGGCAATAGACACTTCTGTTGACAGGTCAATTCTAATATAAGTAAAGGTAAATTCCCCATTGAGGAATCTTATCTTAAGTGTGAGTTTGGAAATTTCAGCAAGTACATCTTCTTGGGAAAAGTGCGCAACTCTCTTCGGCGCTAGTCTTCTAGGGTTTGTGTGCTAGGTTTTCTTGGTGGTGGAGGTATTTCTCTTGAAGAATATAGCAAAGGATTGGATAGGTTTTCTTCCCTTGTTGTGAAGGGTTTCCCAGGATACTTCTTGTGTACTTGTACATGGTGTTTCTTCTTGTGATCTTGGTTGTTGCAACAAATTGTCTATGGTTTAAGTAAAATTCTAAACTGGAATGAACTTCATTCTTAAACCTAGATTTTTGAAAAATCAACACCTGTCTCCCATCATCGTGGTTGGTCCACTATGTCATTGCCTTTTCCACCACCTGTTAATCCCAATGTCCAGATTGCCTATGCTGATTCGCCTGTTCAATCTTCACATGATAGTAAAATAATAAAAACTAATATTCCCCAACCTATGCAAGATAAAGGAAAAACAACTACCTCCCCTTCTTCTCCCTCCTATGATTCCTCAACATATGTTTCTTCCCGCATGCATTTGAAGGATGACTATTCCCATGTTATCAATGAGATACAACCCCAAGGGTCTAACCAACCACGGGCTACTTCTGAGAAATCAATGGGAAACAACAATGAAAAAAAAAAATGACTCCTAGAGTGGCAAGTATGGTTTTTAGATTATGTGTTTTTATGATTTGAGTTGATGAAGATAGTGCTAGTGGTTTTCAGAATGTTTGGACAACAAGCTCTGTTTTGGTATTTTTTGGATAATGTGGATATTTATATATTTTTTGGATATGATATAAATTAATTATGATATTTAAATATCTAGTTTGGAAGATATTTAAGGGAGCTACAAGGGTGGCATGTGGTTTAAATGATTATCCTTTTTGTGTTATATTTTATGATTTGAAAAGAAGAAATGTCGGGATTCACAAGGGGTCCCACCTACCTAGTTATTATTATTTAAAGACCCTTAACTATATTATTATTATTTATTTCTCCTAAACTAATTAGTTAAGTCAAACTAACTTAATTAAAGAAAGTAGTTGAACTACTTCAACTTATTTGGAAATAATAAAAGCTGAATGAGAAGAAGAGACAAAGGGAATAGAAGGAGAAAGCAAGACTAAGGTTTGGTTTTTTGGTTTCATAAGAAAGTTTTAGTTTTCATTCATTCTTGAGTTTATTCAAAGCCTATTTTTTTTTTTTACAACAAGGTCTTACTGTAGACAACAAGGTTCAAGATTGAAACAAGCTTTTCAGACACTTATTTTAGATGTGTTGATCCATCCTTGATAGTCTGTGTATTCTTGTCTGTTTTTGAATTAAGTTTCATAGCTGATAAAGGATATCTTGCAGAGTCAAATTGGCAACAATTTGTGGCAAGCTGATCCAGATTATAAATTTCAGTTTTACTTTATTGTCAGAGTCTTTTTTTATGGTGTTCATCGGGGATCTCTAAATGGTGTCCATTCCATCGCAGGTTTTTTTTAAAGAGAAAAATGCTTTTGATATCTCAGATTGAAATAAATCAGATTGCTATTTTGTCTCATATATGTGTATTTATGACTAGGTTACTTTTTTCTTTTTGATCTCCATGTTTAATTTCTGTAATCTGTGTACATTTAAGAAACTTATATCAACTTTATTTTATATTGCAACATTCTTTTCATTAATAAATCAGTCTCAATCCGAGTAATTAATACTTACAAATTGGGAGAGTAGTTTTTAGGTTATAAAATCCAGGGTGACATTCCCGACTATCTTGTCCTAGCGAGGAAAGATTAAAAAATTATTGAGTAAGGTAATTCATACCTTTTTCTCAACATTTATTTGGTGACCATACTGGGGAGATCTTCCATATCTCTCTGGTTGATTGTATTCATGATTATCATTGAATATTCCTGATTTTGTTTTTGATTCTTTCACTGTTTTCTTTTTCTCATGACAATACCTGTTACAAGGAAACCCAATATTGAGCACGGTCTTAAAGACCAAACCAACGTTTATTTAACTTTATCCAATACCATATTAGAAATCGATAATACCTGGGCTGGGCTTGAACGCTCGTGGGAAGTAATTGAACAAGACATAAGTGTTCGAGAATGTTGGGAGGCCAGGAAAAGGCAACCTAGGAATCAACTGTATCTCTTTTTTACTAAAGTTTTATTTCTTCTTTTCATGTCCTTAAATCCCCGCATATCTAAGAGAAGAAGAGGATTGTCTCTTGAAATCACTCCTATCACTAAAATAGGAAGAAGGAATGTTATTCTGTCAACCCAACTTGGTACTCTAAGGAGAAATTTTTCTGATTTGGCTAGTTCATATTTCTCACCCTTAACCATCATTTACAAAATGAAATTTGCGGGTAACTCTGGTGGCACTGAAGGTGCCTCATCATCTCAACCTTCAGCCTCATCAGTGATTGGTAGTTTGTATAGCCATCATATTCCTGTCCAATCAACTACTAACCCTGCTAAGGTCATAAAGAAGTATGGGCTCTTTCAATTCAAGGAGGATGCTACTACTACCCCATGGCATGTATCCTCTCCCTTGAACCTAGCACCTGCCACTCGTCCACTACCAAAATTTAAAGAACATATTCCTAGGTTTTCGAGAAATAACACAGTCACTACAAATGAACACTTGGTGGAATTCTCTAGTACCTGTCACAATATAGGAGCTAATGACAATGATACTTGTATGAACTTATTTTTCAACTCTCTCGAAGGGAAAGCAATGGCATATTTATTTGATCTCCCTCTCAAGATTATTTCCACTTGGGAAGAGTTAGTTTACTGGTTCAAATCCACTTATGGGAATTTTAAGAACCCAGTTGAACAATTAAGGGAATACAATAACATTATGTACAAAGACGGTGAGACTATCAAGTCTTTCAACCTTCATTTCACCAAGTTGTATAATAAAATTCTCGAACTTATTCGCCCCCAGAACCAAGCCTCTTTTATGAATTAATATAATGCTCTACCTTTCCCTTATCGACATAGGCTTGAATAAAAAGATATTGAAAATCTTGGTTTCACTCTTCATACTTTTCTAGAGTATGAAGAACAACTAGAAAGAACAGGTCTTCCCAAGGGAGACTCAATTAAACAAATGAAAATGTCTGCCCTATTACAACTTGTACATGATATGAATAATCGAATGATAACATATGAGAGAAAGGGAAATGTCCCTTCACTTACTCCTGGGGCATCTTCTTCTTCTTCACCATATTTTAAGAATCCCAATGAAAATAAATTTCCACCCAAAGCCATCATGCCTCGCAGTTGGTGTAACTTTTGCGAGGAAAATCACGAGGAAAGTACTTGTGAGGTAAAGAAGACTGCTAGAGATAAAATCTTTGGAAAAAGGCCTGAAACCACCATTGTCATTCTAGATTGGGAAGAACCAGAAGATGTCATGATCATAAACACTAGGAATAAATCCTATGCTTCAAAAGGAAAATATGTTCCCCCTCATAATTCTTCTAGCCCAAGCTCATCTTCGCAAGATGCTATTGAAAAAGTTACTAAAAATCCTGACAGTCAAGGAATTTCCTCCCTTGTTCCCTTTTCCAAATATAACATTCTCAACCAATTTATTAATATCAAGGTTGATGCTACTCTTCTAGACATGGTTGTCATCCTTAAGCAACAAAAGAATCTAAAACATTTCATGGAAGGAAACACTTCCACCATAGCCATCTCTCTGAAGAGGTAAAATAAGAGGATTCTATTGTAAATAAAGTAGGTGTAAATAATTTTAGACACCCTATAAAAAAACCCCTATTTTTCATTTCTATAAAAATTATGGACAAAATAGCCCATTGTTTCCTAATTGACGGTGGTTTGGGCCCAAGCGTATTGTCAGAATTTATTATGGAAGATCTAGGATTATCTTGTAATAATGAAAATTCTAGAAGCATTCTCTCATATAATAGTCTACAACAGTCGACTATAGGCGAAATAAAAGACGTGACTTTGGTTCTGTGCGCACATCTTGAAATCATGACAAACCTTAATATCCAAGTAATCAACATGCCGATAAGTAATTTTTGTATCATCTTAGGAAGAGACTGGCAAGCCTTCATAGGTGGATATATTTCACTTGATGGGACACACCTATCCGTTCCTCGGAATGGAAAGAATATCATATTCCTAAGGAAGGAATGATCCAGATTATTTTTGGCATGAAATGAGAGAGGAGATATAATAAAGAAATGTACAGAGATGTATCAGATATCCAAGAATATAATATAAATATATCAGAGATATAAACACATAGATACAATAATACACGATTTCTATTAATGAAAGAAATGTATAGAGACTGTAAAAATACAGAGTGAAAGATTTGCTAGAATGGTGGCAGCTTATATTTGAGAAGAGATGTGATGGATACTCATATTCACAAGAATATGATTGTTACAATGAGGCTCCAAAGGCCTTTTTAACATTAGTAAAATGCAAAACCCTAACCCCGGAAGATGAAAAGCCAAAAGTTTTGTGGGCCTCGATGGGGGTAGTTTATATGTCAACTTCCTGGGGGTGTAACTTTTGCATACGATATTTGTTTGGGGCACTCTATACATCGTTGTAAAGGTCTAACCGAGAAGAACGATTTTTGACTGGCCCAAGTAATTTATTTTGGTAATCACTTGGGCCCCAAATCCCCAAAAAATGTTGTTTAGGGCCTCAAAATGACCCTGGAAGTTTGGAATCCAAAAAACTGCCGAAAAACTGCCAAGATGGAAAACTGTTTTTTGAGCCCGTGGAATAGGTGGGTGGCCACTGATATCCACCTGGATTAAGGAATAATCTCACTGTACATAGAAATCATTCCACAACCTAATGTAAACTATGTCGAGGAGGATTTAGGAGTGTATTCCATCTTTGCGGATGAGGATAACACTACCCTGGAACAAATTGATCTGGAGGATGGTATGTGGCACATACACTTTGATGGATCATGCTCCAATGAAGGTAATGGAGATAGAATTATCTTGTACTCATCTGTAGGTAAAATTCACAACTTTGTTGGCATGTTTATAGGTAGGTGTGCTTGTCATTGATGGCAAGCTCGGAGTATGCAACGATGGAAAAACAGGGACAATGGAAGCCCGGGAGGAGAAGCGACAGTGATCTTTGGATCCCATTGAGAATTCTCGATGAACGTCAGATCTGAGCCCGAGGTCCGCCCGGCGTTGGATCCAGGAGAACCTGTACATTCTTTAAAGAGCAAGGTGAAGCGGGGTTATGAAATCTCGAAGGCAGGAGGACAGTTTCAGTTACCGGGAGTTGGAAGAGTCGAGACTCTTCATCATTAGGAGTCCCAGAATTGCGAAATGTGAAACACCAAAATTCTGAAAGCAGGAGGACAGTTTCAGATAACGAGAGTTGGAAGAGTCAAGACTCTTCATCATCAGGAGTCTCAGAATCGTGAAATGCGAAACCCCAAAAACCCAAAACAGGACATCGACCGGAGGTTCGGATACCGGGAGTTGGAGGAGTCAAGAGTCGAGACTCTTCAACACAGGAGTCCCAAAGTGCCGAAATGGGAAACGCCGAAAATCCTGAAATAGGAACATAAACCAGAGTTTCGGATACCAGGAGTTGGAGGAGTCAAGAGTCAAGACTCTTTATCACATGAGTCCCGAAGTCGCGAAATGCGAAACACCGAAAAACCTTTTTGTGTAGATTTTAGATACCAGGAGATGGAGCGTCAAAACACTTCATCACAAGGAATGCCAGAATGCCGAAATTCCAAAATGCGAAAAACACCTTTTGGTGTTGGTTTCGAATACTGGGAGTTGGAGTGTCGAAACACTTTGCAACAGGAATGCTGAAATGACAAAAACGTCGAAATGCGTTTTCGAATAAGGCTATGGACACTGTCGGTGGTCACATCATCGAAGAGATGTAGAGAAGAGCTTGAAGAGACAAGCTCCATTTCGGAGTTTGGGACATGGAGAGTCAAGATGACTCATCACAGAATCCCCAAAACATGAAATGCAAAATACATGTTTAGAATTGGCCCTTGGTCATAACCCATGGTCACATCTACGAAGGCTCAAGGGAGGAGGTAGCACGAAGATAATATCCATTTCGGAGATCGCGACTTGGAGAGTCGAGATGCCTCACCATAGGGATGCTGAAAATCCGAATGCTGGAATGTCGAAACACCAAAAGGCCGAATTGAGAAATGGAAAAATAAGTGTGAGACCCATCATTTATGATCTAACTGTGTAGGTTATTCGGGAATATGATCGAAGGGCTACTGTTTCTCTTCACAGTTAATCGATCAATGGCGATTCAGTTGCTGAAGCGGTCTTTGGAGGTTCACAGTGTAACTACTAGAAACCACTGATGGTTTCTGCCAGAGGACTCGAGGAGACATCTGTGTGATTTCCAGAGGAGATGAAGAGTCTCAAGGAATCTTCCAGTGGAATGAAGACTGTTCATAGAGGAAATTGATATATGGATGAGTGTTGAAGCCTGTAACTGCAACAGAGAGGATGAGCTCGACTATGACATAGAAGACAAAGAGTCTCGACTGCTAGACATGCTAAGGAATCTCAACATAACACCCAGTGATGATGGACACATGGGTTGAACAGGTAGAGAAGCTGAAGAGTTACAATGATGATTAGGCAGAGCACTTGACATGAAGAGCATGCAGAAGGCTTGCGCATAGGGAATACACAAGGTGCACAGAGACTATAAGGATGCAAAACAAAGAAGAGAGGGGTGCTGCTATAGAGAGGAATCACACACGGGGAAATGGCATGCTGTGGGCAGGAGATGAAATACACAGAAGAGGCGTAATTCAGAGAATCAAAAGAATACGTAGAGCATAAAGCACAATAGAAGCAAAGAACAAAGATGCATATATGAGACAGTGAAAGAAGGCTGAGGTGCACTTGTAAAGAAGAGTAGAAGATCATAAAGCGCAAGAAGATGCAGACAGAAGAGACACTGATACAAGAGAGCATAGCAGCATAGAAGAAAAATGATGAGACTGGTAAGCCATTAATGAACATTATATCACTGTAATAATTTTCAGTAGAAAAGATTTATATTTCAGGGTGATAGGGAGGTGCAAGGGAGGATTGTTATCCTCAGAGGTTCAAGTGGGTGCTTGAACACAGGGAGTTGTAGCTTCCATCTGGTTGCAGCCAGAGAAACTAGGGTGGCAGGGTGGTGCAAGGGAGAACTGTTGTTCTCTGTTATACAGGTTGGTGCCTGTCTGACTGGAAGTTGGTGCTTCCATCCAGTTGGTGCTGGAACACTTAGGGAGTTGGTGCTTCCTTCTAGTGGGTGCTAGAGAAACCAAGAAGTTGGTGCTTCCTTCTAGTAGGTGCTAGAGAAAACAAAGAGTTGGTGCTCTCAACAAGTTGCAGCTTGCAAAATAGAGGTTGTAGCCTCATTATGAGTTGGTGCTCATAAATATGATAATGTAAAGAATGTAAATATTACTTATCATATAAAGAAGAAGAGGTTTTTACCCTTTATGGGTTTCCTCAGGAAATATCTGTCTCTGTATATTTCATATGTGTGAATGATGCTGAATGTTCTATTGCTTACTTCCCTACATTTTTGTGATTGTCATTCAGTGCTCTGCAAAGAGTTTAAAATAAGCATAATTGTTTAAGCTTGGTAACAATTGATTCACCCCCCCCTCTCAGTTGTACAACAATTGGTATCAGATCTAGCCCCTTTTATCTAAGGGTAGATCCTAGAGCTTAAACATGTCAAGCCATGAAGGAAATTCAACCAATAAGGCCCCTCTGTTCAATGGAACAGAATTTACCTTCTGGAAAGTTAGAATGAGAACCTACATAATGGCTTTAGGTGCAGATGTCTGGGATGTGGTAGATACTGGTTATGTAAATCCAGTTGTACTAGCTAATAAGGATGGCAAGCTAGAATTTAGCTTCAACGCTAAGGCTATGAATGCTATCTTGAGTGGGCTTGCAGAAGTAGAATTCGTAAAAGTTATGCACCTAGGAACAACCAAAGAAATGTGGGGCAAACTCATTAGCAGTTATGAAGGTAATGAGAAGGTAAAGGACGCCAAGCTTCAAACCTACAGAGTACAGTTTGAATAGCTGAATATGAAAGAAGAAAAAACTGTTGGAAAATACTTTCTGAGAGTTGAAGAACATGTAAATGCAATGAAAGCACTTGGTGAAAAAATTGAGGAACCTTCTTTAGTTCAAAAAATTTTGAGATCTCTACCAAATAGGTTCAACCCGAAGGTCTCTACTATAGAATAACTTAATGATCTAAAAACCTTGGAGTTTGATCAACTTCTAGGAACATTGATTGCATATGAAATGAGAATAGTTAAAGATAAACTCACCTCTAGAGAAGCATCATTTAAGGAAAACATGAATAAGGATTCTGAGCCTGATGAAATTGAAGCAAAATTTGTGAAGAGACTGAATAAGGGATCAGGAAAATACCAAGGTAAACTACCTTTCAAATGTTTCAACTGTGGCAAGATAGGTCATTTTGCAAATAAGTGTCCTCACAAAATAAATCATCAGACATGTGATGATGAGGAGAAGCACAAACACATAAATTTCTTTAAAGAGAATATTTTTAAGAAGAAAAGTATTTGTGTAAACAATGATGATGATCCTTCAGATGATGAAGACAATGACTCCTCTATTGAAGATAAACTAAATGACTTCATACTTATGGCCAAAGAGGACTATGATAATAAAATCACATGAAGTGAGGCTAATGAAGAAGAAGCTATGGTTGATATGGAAGGAGAACTGATCTGTGCACTGGAAGAGATTGACATACTCAGAATTAAGAACATAAAGAAAAAAACAATTGCTGATACAGTTTGAGAAAGAAAATAAACAACCCGATGAAGACTTTTCCCTACTAAAAGTGGAATTAGAAGAGGCAAAGAAAATCGAGGACATTCTGAAACAACAGTTATCAGAAAAGAAGGCAAGATGTAAAGCTCTGGAAGAAGAAGTAGTGAAAACTAGAAAAGAGTTGGAGAGGTTTCAAGCCTTGTATCATCAGAATCTGTCAAGTATCAAAGCCTCAGAAGGATTAGCCACCATTCTGAATCAACAAAGGAATCCAAAGTTGAAAACTGGTTTGGGTTATGAAGAGGGATCAAGTAGTGGTCAACCAAGAAACAAATACCCTATCAAGTTTGTCAAATCCTCAAACATTGACAACAATCACTCTGCAGAAACAAAGAAAGAAAATAAACCACCAAGAAGGAATGAAAGGAAAAGTACCAGAACTGAATCTGTAGATCAGATAAATTATCGGCATGAAAGAAATCAACCTCCTCAAAGAAGACATACTTTTCCCAGGTACCAACGTTTTTTCTATGGGTATTGTTTCTTTTGTTCTAACTTTGGTCATAAAGCTGTAAACTGTTCTTTAAAATTAAATTATGAGCAATCAAGACATTCAAGGTATAGATATCTACCACAACAAAGAATGAGATAGCCAAGTAACAAACCACCACAGACTGTAAATCACTTGATGGATGGGAAAAATACACAGGTTAAGAATAACAATCGTTATGATCCTTTATTCGACGAACCAGAATGTTACATCTGTCATAACTATGGACATAAATCTGTTGACTATCGCTTAAGGAACTATGAACCAGATTTGAATTCCCCTGCTGAAAATGTCACGGTTTGGAAGAAAAAAGAAAGTGACAAGTGTGGATTAGTGTTGTCAGCTCAAAGACAAACGAACCCGTGGTATATAGACAGTGGATGCTCCAAACATATGACGAGAGACAAAGGTAAGTTTCTATCTCTAAGTGAAAGAAAATCAGGAAACGTAACCTTTGGAAATGATGCTCCAGGTAAAATAAAGGGTAAAGGGATGGTGAGTTTAAG
>ML818614.1:146284-164363 GCA_009831015.1 Picea engelmannii | reverse complement strand
GAACAATGTGTTGCATTTGGATTCCCTGTGTAGTGTAGTAACTTGTAAAATTATTGTTCACATATTCGCCTCCATTATCTGTTCTTAACCTTTGAATTTGATGTCCATATTTCTTTTCTACAAGGGCCTTGTAGGCCAAAAACTTGTCAAAAACTTCGCTCTTAATTTTTAAGAAGTAAACCCAAGTACGTATGGAAAAGTCATCAATGAAAGTTAAGAAATACTTGCACCCAGAAAAATAAGGAGAAGAAAGTGGACCACACAAATCACTGTGAACAAGCTTCAAAGGACCCGAGGCGTGCCAAGAGGCATGTTTGTCAAAACTATCTTGATGATGTTTGCTGAGAAAACAACCGACACAAACACCATCCCTGCATGAAACAAGAGGAAGACCAGTCACCATCTGTTGATTACATAGTTGCTGCAATGACCGATAGTTTAGATGACCAAACCGCTCATGTCAAAGTTTGCTCAAGTCATCGCTATGAGAAACAAAAACTGATGAAAAATATGATGACCCAAAGTTGTCAAACTTGTACAACCTAGTGATATCATCAACAATTCCAGTTGCAAGAACATGCTTAGGATCTTTTAGATCCTTGATTACAACTTGGTGAGGTGAAAACTCTATGGTTTTACCTTCACATGAATGAGTGATTTGATATAATGATATAATGTTACAAGAAATACTTGGAACACATAATACATCATTGAAATGACTATTTTCTACTTGAACTGTTCCAAATCCTTCAACACTAACAGATCTATCATCACCAAAAAATAGTTTCTTGGTGTTAAATTCATTTAGAGTAGAAAATATGTCTCTATCCTTAGACATATGATAAGATGCTCTAGAATCAATAAGCCACTCATCAGAAGTAGAAGTAGAAGTTATATTGAAGGAGAAATAAGAAGTTGAAATTGCATGTCCATGAGAAGAAGAAGAAGGAGTAGAATCAATACTAATGTTGTGCTTCTTCATCACTACTTCTAAAGATGCCATCTTCTTGAAACATTTGGACTCATCATGACCATATTTATCACAAAAGTTGCAATGTCTATTAGTCTTCTTATTTTTATATTTTGCTCCTTTGTCTCCATTTGGAGCGGAAGCTGTCCGAGTGGGTCTGGGACCCTTATATTTCTTGTTGTTGTGGCGATAATGATGCTTCTTGGGATTCTTGGGTTTATCTTTCTGATGGACAACTAAGGCTTTGTTGGAGGTACATGTAGTGATGATCACTCCAAGTTGTACTAGCTTATCTTTCTCTCTAATCAAAGCATCACAAAAGTTATCAAGACTTGGTTTTTGATAAGCTTCCCCTAGAGCCTCTTGCATGGCATAAAAGGTAGATGCAAACACATAATATGCACTACCTAGCTTAGAAAGAATAATATAGATGCAACGATCTTCATCTATATTTATCTTACATTCTTCACATAAAGTTCTGAGTGTTTTAAACTTAGATAGATAGTCTTCAATGCAAGAAAAATCACTTGGACTTAAAGTTAGTACTTGATTTTCTAACTATTTTTCTCGAATAATATTGTGTTTACCAAACATAGATTCAATATTTTCCCAAGCTTCTTTGGGTTTATCAATTGATTGAAGGTGGAACCTTAAATCAGGAGAGATGGACATTCCAATTAATCCACATGATTTTTCATTCCTATTATCCCATTTGGATTTCTTATCAACATCAATGGGTGTTGTTTCCTTTCCCAAGGTAATCCGGTACAAACCTTTACTTCTTAATAAATCCTCCATATGGGATTTCCATTGGAAGTAGTTGGTGCTGGTAAGTAATATATTACTTATAGAATCCATATTGAATATGCAGATAATATGGATTTAAAAACTAAAACTGATGATCTGAATGGAAATATCTCGAAAATTTATGTAGTTTAAAAAAAAATGGAACTTAAAATGAGCTTCGGATGTGAAAGTTATTCCCTTTTAAAAAAAGGCATAAACAATAACCAAAGGACCACGTGGTGGTGTAAGTTGCTTTATGAAGTGACCCATTTTTATAAAGAGAAGTGGGGATCACTTTTACAATGAAGTTACATCATGAAAAATAAATAACTCTAAAATAAAATATTAAAGCTACTTATAGTGATTCACTTTTATACTTGAAGTGAAATACACTTTACAATTTTAGCATGAACTTTTTCAAAAAAAGTAACAAAAGAGAGACTTGAACTCAAGAACTCTTACTTAATAAGGAACCTTTTAACCAAATGGTCTAGAAAAACATATTGTATTGTTTTGCAAGAGTATTGTTTTTGTTTTTATTGAAGACAGCCTTGGAGAGCGTGCTAAAAAAAACTCTTTTCAGACAAGAAAAACATTTCGCTTCTCGATGACAACAAGGGTTAGATCTCGGTTAGCTTACCCGAAAGATGCACCTTTGCTATATGTTTTTGATTTTCTGAGATCGCACAGGGAATGGGGCAAAGAGAATACATAGATCTAAAAGAGTAGCAACCCAGAAAAAAATATTATCAAACTGAAATAAAACCAAAATAATACTTTGCAAAAATTTAAAAAATGCGTATTCAGGCTTTATACCTCCGGATCTGACTGTAATGGTCGTATCTTGGGAAAACATAAAACTTTTTGTGTGAAACAAAAAGTGTTCCTGATTGAAATGAGTGCTCTGGACGCAATGGAATAGTCCCCTCGACCTAGAAATGTACGAAAATGACAGAAAATGGATATGAGGAAACTCGACTTCACGATCTCGATCTACAACAAGAGCGGGTCTTCAAACAGGCTCTGATACCATGTTCTACAACACATGTATTCCAACAGAGGAAGAAGACCTTCAATAACCACTCACATCACCATATCAAAGATCAACACATCAATGTTTTCATGTAGTAAAACCCCTATGGGGAAACATCCACAGTCCCAACCAACACGACCACTTGGAACAGTTTATTAATGCAAAGAAAAAGATTACAAAGAGATTTTACAAGAGATTTTCTCACAATCGATCATTAGAAAATGACCTTCCATGCTCTTTAAATAGAGATCATGGACCAATCCAGTGTTAATACACCGATCAATAGCCATTAATATCGAGGAGAGTATGAACCGTCAGATCACTCTATGTCGGGAACATATCGTGACCGTCGGATTTCCTAACTACAAATGCATACTAATGCATACTAAAGAAACACACTAAGAAACACACTTTTACCTAACGACACATTATACCAAGTAGATATTAACTAACTCCTAAGTGTCTAAATATCCTAACACTAATTCCCCAAAGAATGTTAAGATAGGTGCCCAATGTACTGATGAATAAAAGCTGAAATTCACCAAATTAATTCATGAATTTCAAGATGTTTTTGCTTGGTCGTATGAGGATATTCGTGGTTTTGATACTACTCTTATACAACATTCCATTCCTATAAAGGAGGGTATAAAACCAATCAGGCAAAAACAAAGACCCATTAACCCCACACTTGAAGCTACTATTAGGAAGGAGTTGGAAAAACGTTTGAAAGCTGAGATAATTTTTTCTGTTAAGTATTCTGAGTGGGTTTCAAATTTGGTTCTCGTTTGGAAAACAACTGGTCAGATCCATCCATGCGTTGATTTCTATGCATTAAATAGAGAAATCTCAAAATACCATTTTCCTCTCCCTAATATGGAAATGATTTTGCAACAAGTCGCAGGGTCACAAATGATGTCCTTACTTGGTTTTTTTGGTTATAATCAGATCAAGGTAAAAAGGACTGATAAATACAAAACCACTTTCACTACACATTGGGGCACATTTTATTACAAACACATGCCTTTTGGTTTATCTAATGTAGGTGCCACCTTCCAAAGAGATATGCATATAGATTTTGACGATCTGATCGGTAAGATTATTCAGATTTATCTTGATGACTTGACTATATATTCAAAGAACTGATTGGATAATTTTGGTCATCTTAGAAAAGTTCTCACGCGATGCAGAAAGTTCGACATTTATTTAAATACTTCTAAGTCTATTTTCGGCATTACTAAAGGAAATATCCTTGGGCATATTATTTCTGATTCAAGAATACGCATAGATCCCAAAAGGATCGCTGCTATTCTAAACCTTCTTGCTCCCACTTCCAAAAATGAGGTTCAATCCTTGATGGGCATTATCAACTTTGTCCATAGATTTGTTCCTGATTTTGCTGTAATGGTCAAACCAATTCACAATCTTATCAAGCAATATCTCTCCTTTTCTTGGATTGATGACGTTGAAAATGCCTTCGTAAGGATTAAGAAGGCAATCAGTGTCGCATCAGTTTTGGCAAAGCCGGATTTCGAGAAAGATTTTATTATATACAGTAATGCCATAGAAGAAGCAATTTATGATGTTCTCATACAATGTGATGACCAAAATAACTAAAAACCAGTAGCTTACATGAGTCAAATCTTGTCAGACGACGAATTCAAATATTCTTATATCGAAAAACATGTTTTCTCTCTTGTCAAAGTTGTGAATAAATTTTGCCACTTTATCCTAGGTAAGCACACAATGGTAAAAGTCCTTTTGCTTGCTGTCAAGTTTTTACTTTCACAAACTTATCTTTCAGGAAAGCTTGCACATTGGCTTGCCAAGATCCAGGAGCATGATTTAACCATCATGACTTTGAAAACAATTAAGGGATGAGACTTAACCCTTCACTTGGCTCAACATGCTAAAGAAAGTGAATAAATCGATGAACAAGATAATCCTCTTTCAACACTATTTTACAGTGATAGTCAAATCCTTCCTATAGCTGAAAATCCTTGGTATAAAGATCTGGTGTATTACTTACAAAATAAAAAATGTACAGATAGCTTAGATACTCATCAAAGGAGAAGGCTCCATCTTGAATCTTTCAGATATGTTATTTTAGGAGAATTCGTATTTAGGAGATCTGCCGATGGTATATTACTTCGGTGTGTAAATAATGAGGAAGCACAAAAAATGTTACAAGAAACCCATGGATCTTCAAATTCTGTTATTCATGTGGGTGGACACTTTTCTACTAAAACTACTTCTTATAAGATCATCAGGAAAGGGTATTATTGGCCTTCATTTTTTCGATATTCTTATAACCTTTCAAGATCTTGTGATAAGTGCCAAAAATTCATTGGGAAAGAACGTCTTTCTACCATGCCTCTGCAACCTTTCCTCCTCGATTTTCCTTTTTCGAAATGGGGTCTGGACTTTATTGGTCATATTAATCCTCCATATCCAGCAAGATAGGTTTTTATATTGACAACCACAGAATATTTTATGAAATGGACTGAAGCTGTCCCACTTAAACATTCACAGGATGAGCAATTTATTCTTTCCTTGAAACTAATATTTTCTCCAGATTTGGTATTCCTTTAGAAATTATTACAGATAACGGTCCCACTTTCACTTATGCTAAGATGAATCAATTTCTAGCTAAGCTGGGAGTCAAACATTTAACCTCATCAGCTTATTACCCTCAAGGAAATGGGCAAGCCAAGTCTACTAACAAAAATCTGGTTAGAATTATCGAGAGGCTCATTGAAGATAATCCTCATCAATGGAACAACCTTTGGGAAAATCACACTATTACCAAGGTAAGCATGAGTTGCACTCCATTTTAGCTTGTTTATGGTCAAGAAAGTATTCTACCTACCGAGCTAGAAATTTCTTCTCTACGACTGATGCTACAAATCAAAGAATTAAATTCTTCTCATGTTTCTCAAAGGATAAATGCACCGTTAACTTTAGAGAAACAAAGTATTTTTTCCTTGGATAACATAAAGCGAAGACAACAAACCGTAAAGAAATATTTCAATAAAAGCACAAAATATATCAGATTTAATGTAAATGATAAAATGTTGCTTTGGGATTCATCCCATGCTGATAGAGGAAGACATTCAAAGTTTCAAAAACTATGGCTAGGTCCTTTTAAAATCGCTTTTGTCCTAGGCGAAAATTCTTATCTTCTAAAGGACTTGGAAGAGCGATTATTTTCCTATTGTACCAACAATTTCCACTTGAAACACTATGTGGAACCAGTTTGAAAGTTAAAATACTACATAAAGGTTACTTTTGCATTATGATTTTCTGTTTCACTACTTTGATTTTGCTTTTATTTTTTATTTTTTTGTTGTTTCATTCTTGCATTTTGTTTTGGCTCTGGTAGTTGTTGTTGCTCCTCCTTGTCTGGCCGTGAAGGAGATATACAATCTTTTTTTTCCTCACGCAGGATTTTCTAGGTATGGGTTTTCTTACTCTTCCATCCATGATAGTTACTCTTCCCTTTGAATCAATTTTTGGCTCTAGTTGCTCGCAGTCTATGTGATTTTTAAGTTGTTATGATACTTTTGAACTATGCATTGGTGTTTTCATCCTTGGTTTCTTATGGTGGTTATTCTAGATTGTTGGCACTCTTAAAGAAAATGGTCACGCTCTTCTTACTGTGTGTAATCATTTGCATAGTTGTTGAATAAAATTTACAGTGGATCTTGCTCGGTTATGGCTTGGGTTTTGGGTCTGGCCTCTCTGTTGAAATTGATTATCATGGTTTTCCCAAGCTCTGAGATTTGCGAGTACCCTACCTATGGATTGAAAATACAAGTCTCTGTGATTAAGTTTTCTCATGCCATGTTCATGTCTGTGGCTAGTGTACACACATTATTTCGACCTTGTGGTTTTAATGAGAATTGGTGAAAGATTAAAGTGTTTAGTGCCTTGTCTTGGAAAAACCCTGAGTTGTTGGCTGATTTCTATAACCTCACCATTGTCTGGTAAACACTACATAGTATGAATTTAACGCCACCCAGAAGTTGATGGAAGCATTATGCATGTTTTTTGGTCAGGCACGAGTTTGTTCTTGGTTCCTCATTTTATAGAGTTGATTAAAGGGATTGGCTTCATTTTGTTTCATGTTGGAAATGACTATCTGTTATTTTGGAAACCCTTACAACTGAGAGATTTGTTACATATTATTGTTATGTGGTAAATTACGATAGGGCATGAGCTGTCTGCGCTATTCGAATATTAAACCCTCTGGTCGACCCACTTGTTCATACCTTCCACTTGTTGTCTTAAACCCTAAATATTACATTGATATCATTTTACTCCAGTTCGATGGTTGATGGGAGCACTGTGCATACTTGGTTACTTGGGCACGATTTTGTTGAGTTCCTCATTTGACAATTCTAGAAGAAGTCTGTACATGCTTATTTATTTGAAGCTTGGTCTCGAAGTATTGAATGTTATTTGGTTCAACCGTTATGTTGATTGTATTAAAAGGGACACCTGTGTGAGAATTGTTTGAGGCCTGAATAAGAGTTATAACGTCCAGTTTGATTGCATTGAACAATTTTGAAATAAATGATGGACATAAATGGTCATAAACACTGGGTGTGTTTTTGTTGGTTTTAAAGGATTTAGCATTGGAGTTAATGTATGGTTGTGGCTCAAAGGCTATTGTGGTTTCTTATAGTGATTACAATGTTGTTTGTTATGAATGCCATATAATGATTATATAGATACAATGGCTGATGTAATTAAATAATTCTGGGCATAAAGATTATTGTTTGGGAGCCAACACACAATTTGTCAACGAAAGTAACAATTTAAATTATTGTTTTGAAAAAGTGAACACTGTTAACTTTGAAGGTTTGTACAGAGATATGTTTTGATTGCATGTTTTGATTTATTTTCAGTTGAACAGTATCCATATTAATTCCTTGTCATTCTATCATTTTTCGCTCATTACATTCCCCTCATAATCCCAATTTCACTTATTGCATCCCTGTTCTGTGAAATAAATTTAAAAGGAAAAGTTTGTGTAAAAGCGACAAAGGGATAACACAACAAGGGTTGGTGACTGATATTTTGATACTTTATTACACAATAAATTGTTTGGTTAATTTATGAACAATATTCGTGTATTAATCCCCTATCATTATACCACTTTTTTCTAATTACAGTCCCTCCATATTTCCCAGGAACCTTATCAATCCCTGTTCACTTGGCAATTAATGCATCGTTTGTTATGGATGGATTTACATGTATCTCGTGTTAATTATTGAACCAATTTTTGATTCATGTAAGCAGAGTGTCATGTATGGTTTATTAAGAGCTTCATTACTAATGAACTGCTGCTACAGGATGAACATTTTTAGTCGGGGTAACAATGGAAGAAATAACTGAGGCAAGGGAAATTGGAACCGAGGTCCTAGAAGGCCTATATTTTCCATCCATTTTGATGCTGATCCACAAGAATTGAACCAAATATTCCAAGCTGGGTTCTTTAACTGGATTGGTCATGGAATAGTGCACCCTCGACTAGAAAGACATCCTTTACATCCTCAAAACATCCCTGGCCTTCTCGTTCCTCCACATGTGTCCTTGCAACCGGAAGTCCCTGCAAATGATGGATGGTAAGAGATTGTCAACCCGTCTGTTTCCCACCATCATAGTTGGCCCACTATGTCATTGCCTTTGCCACCAATCGCCAATCCCAATGTCTAGATTGCTTGTGTTGATTCGCCTGTTCAATATTCACATGCTAGTAAAATACTAAAAACCGATATTCCCCAACCTGTGAAAGATAAAGGAAAAGCAATTGCCTCCCCTTCTTCTCCCTCCAATGATTCCTCAAAATATGTGTCTTCTCACATGCATTTGAAGGATGACTGTTTCCATGTTATAAACAAGATACAACCCCAAGGGTCTAACCAACCACATGCTACTTTCGAGAAATCATAGGGAAACAACAATGAAAAAAGAAAAATTGCCTCCCAGAGTGCCAAGTATGGTTTTTAGATTATGTGTTTTATATGATTTGAGTTGATGAAGACAATACTAGTGGTTTTCAGAATGTTTGGACAACAAGCTCTATTTTGGTATTTTTTGGATAATGTGGATATTTATATATTTTTTGGATATGATATAAATTATTTCTGATATTTAAGTATCTAGTTTTGAATATATTTAAGGGAGCTACAAGGGTGGCATGTGGTTTAAATGATTATCCTTTTTGTGTTATATTTTATGATTTGAAAAGAAGAAATGACAGGAGTCACAAGGGGTCCCACCTACCTAGTTATTATTAATTAAATGCCCTTAACTATATTATTATTATTTATTTCTCCTAAACTAATTAGTTAAGTCAAACTAACTTAACTAAAGAAAGTACTTGAACTAATTCAAATTATTTGGAAATCATAAAAGATGAATGAGAAGAAGAGACAAAGGGGAATAGAAGGAGAAAGAAATACTAAGGTTTTCTCTTTTGGTTTCATGAGATAGTTTCAGTTTTCATTCATTCTTGACTTTATTCAAAGCCTAATTCTCTTTTTGACAGTGGGGTCTTATTGTAGACAACAAGGTTCAAGACTGAACCAAACTTTTCAGATGCTTGTTTTAGAGGTGTTGATTCATCCTTGATAGTATGTGTATTCTTGTCTGTTTGTGAATTAAATTTCATAGCTGATAAAGGATATCTGACAAAGTCAAATTGGAAGCAATTTGTGGCAAGTTGATCCATATTATAAATTTCAGTTTTACTTTATTTTCACAGTATTTTTGTATGGTGTTCATCGATGATCTCTAAATCAAACTTTGGTCCATTCCCTCGCATGGGTTTTGTAAAGAGAAAAATACTTTTGATATCTCAGATTGAAATAAATCAAATTGTTATTTTGTCTCATATATGTGTATTTACGACTTGGTTACTTTTCTCTTTTTGATCTCCATGTTTACTTTCTATAATCTGTGTACATTTCAGAAACTTATATAAACTTTATTTTATATTGCAACATTCTCTTCATTAATAAATCAACCTCAAACCTAGTAATTAATACTTATGGATTGGGAGAGTATTTTTTAGGCTATAAAACCCAAGTGACATTCCCGACTATCTTGTCCTAGTCATGCAAGATTCGAAAATGATTGAGTAAGGTAATTCATACCTTTTTCTCAACATCATGGTTGAGTAGGAAGTAGATATCAGTGGCACTCAATACAACAAAGGAAGATTATATCGCAACTAGTGTGGCAAGTCATGAAGTAGTGTGGATTCATAAGTTGCTTGCAAGGATATTTGATCTAGAATTGGATCCAACTTTGATACATTGTGACAATCAAATTTTATTGAGGCTTTCAAAGAACCCTATATTTCATGACAAGTCAAAGCACATAGAGCTCAAATATCATTACATCCGAGACATGGTGCAGAGAGGAGCTTTAGAGATTTAGTACATATCCACATATGAGAAGATACCGAACATTCTCACCAAGCCTCTATCTAGAGTGAAGTATGAGTACTTCAGATACAAGATTGGCATGATGTAGAATGTCCACCCTCATTGAGAGGGAGGTGTGTTATTTCTTCTCATGCCGATTAACCCCTCTGGCAAAGGGTTCCCTAGATCAGTCTTATGAGGTGAATGAGGGGGTAATGCATTGCCTGACCTGGTGAGAGAAGAAACATCACACCCATAGTCATGAGGAATATGGGAGTAGCTTCATTCTACTAGATGAGACTATAACTATGGCTGTTTTCATTGTAGTAGTTGTGTGCTACTAGGTGATTGTTGCATAGTTATAGAGACATCAACTATGACTATGGTTGACGGCATTGTAGTAGTTGTGTGCTACTAGCTGATTGATGCATAGTTGTAGAGACTATGACTATGGTTGCTGGCATTGTAGTATCTATGTGCTACTAGCTGATTGTTTCATAGTTATAGAGACATCGACTACAACTATGGCTGATGGCATTGTAGTAGCTGTGTGCTACTAGATGATTGCTGCATAATTGTAGATTCTATGACTATAACTAATGGCATTGTATTAGCTGTGTGCTACTAGCTGTTTGTTGCATAGTTATAGAGGCCATGACTATGGCTAATGGTATTGTATTAGTTGTATGCTACTAGCTAATTGTTGTATAGTCATGGGGATTGTAGACTATGATTATGGATGATGTCATGGTAGTAGTTGTGTGCTACTAGTTGATTGTTGCATAATCATAAAGACTGTTGAATTGTATGGTGGTAGCTTGTGTAGTTACTAGTTGATTGTAGGATGGAGACATTGTGTCTCTGGATAGTAGTTGTGTGCTACTTGGAGTGGTTATGTACCACTGGATAGTAGTGGTGTATTACTATGGATCGACACAATTTTTTTCTACTGGATGGCAGCTACTAGCTGATTTCCTTGGAGACTACCAGTTCACATTGGGAGTATTTCAGTGCTACTTGATTGTAGAGAGTGTGATAGATGATTCGAGATATTGATGGCATTGTGGTAGCTATGTGATACCAACTGATTGTAGAGTAGTCAGTGGACTACTAGATGAATACATCGTGAAATATACCCTCCTAGATAAGAAGGAGTGTTGATTGTTTTAGTAGCCATGGGATGAACTTTTCTCTAGAAGACATTTCTTAGATGAAGAGAAGATTTCAAACGTCCCAGAAAGACCATTAAACAACAAGAATAACACCTAGAAGAGAAGTTGACCCACACATAAAATAATAAAGTAAAAATAATATTCCCAGAGGAGAAGTCAACCTGAGTAGTTGACTTGAAGACTATAAATAAGGAGGATGTCTAGCTCATTTGGACACACTCACAACACACACTCTCACTAAGGAAAAGGTGCACTAGTCTAAGGAGGAAGAGGAGACACAAAACTGGGGTCTTTGGTTATTCTTGGTATCTACTTTATCTTGTGCGCTATCTCTCTAAGGAGGTGCACTACTCTTGTAGTGTGCTATTGTTGCAACTATGAGCACTAGAGGTGCGCTAGCCTAGTGCTAGGGTTTATATATTGTCTGTGGCTCTTGAGAGCTAGTGAATGGTTGGACTTTGTGGACATGATCTATCTAAGAAAGGTTGTTGGGTTTTCCCCCCATTTGGGGTTTTCCCACGATAAATATCTTGTGTTCTTTTTGTCTCTTTTTTATGTTGCTACTTCTTAGTACATGATATATATGTTAATCCTAATGAATTAAAAGAGCACTATTAACTCTAATGCTCTGTAAATAAAGAAAATCTAACAACATTCCATATTGTAATCAAGTAGGGGAGAAAATGAATTGTAGTTTCTTTCAACAAACCCATGAGAACTTATAGTTTTGTTGCTCACATAATCATTATTTGAGGTCTTATAAGAACCTCTATTTCTATATCTCACATGATCACTTCTTGTATAAGCTCTACAATCTAGTGCTTTATGACCAAAATTATTGCAAGAAAAACAATAGCCAAGAAATATATTTTGGTACCGGGTTGTGAAAGGCCTTGTTGGTGGAACAAATCTTCTGAAATCATTCTTGTTCTTACTATGAGAAGGATCAAGTTTCTTCTAGTCATCATTTCCTTTTCTGTTGTTTCTTTCATTGTTGATGGAACCTTTAAGAATATTAGCATAGATTTTATGATTTTATTCCTTTTCCTTTTTTGATGGCTTTGTGACTTTAGTTATTTCTTCTTCCTCAAGGGTATGTTGTTTTTTGTCCTAGCCAAGACCTATCTTGTTGAATGGTGACCTTTGGTAATTGTTAATATTATCTCTTAGATTTCAATACTCTTTACAAACTTCAAGCTTCTACTCAACTGATTAGTTGTTTTCTCTAGTTCCTTTCTCAAGGAAATGAATTTAGCCTTTAGCTTCTTGAAATTTTATTCCTTTTCTTTCAATTGATTTCTCACCACTTATTCTATCCTTTTTTCCTCTTCTAGTTGAGTCTCCAGGATGAAAATTGTTTTTCTTGTTTCATTAGGATCATGATCCTTCTTTTCATATTTCTACAATTTCTCTTTCTACTTTTTATTCTTTCCCCTGAGTCTATCTATTTCTTCTAAGACACCAATGAGTTCTTCTTTAAGATTCACTTCCCCATCAATGCCTTCTTCTTCTGAATTTGATTTTTATTTCTAATTTTCTTCATTTTATGTATTGATAGACTTTGTATCTATGTCCACAAAGAGGAATTCTTTTTTACTAGATGTGTTCTCTCAATATTTTACTTCCAATGGTTAGACTATGTTGTGCCAGTGCAACACCCTCCCTAATTTTTTCTTTTACCTTTTCTCTAAGAGAATAAAGTGCCTCCCCTACTTTAGTTTTCTATTGGAAATCCTCTTAGACTTTATCATGTAAATGACAAAGAGTAACTCTCTCTTCTCACTCTCCATACTTTACCATGTCAATGATTTTAAACAATATTTTGGCCCGACGATACATTGTATATTGACGAGCTTCCTCTTTCCTTCGCTGATACATTGTGTATCGGTGAGAACCCTCTTTCCATCGCCGATACAGACTGTATCAATGAAAATAATTATTTTCATCTTCAATACATCCAATATCGGCGAGTTAGTGATATCTTCGTTGACATACCAATGAACATCTTGAAATCTCTGCCCATACAACCAACATCGATGAGTAAGTGATTTTTTTGTCGATACACCGACACCATCAATCCTTTACAGTTGTTACACCGATAGTCGATCTTTCATCATTTTTCGGTACATAGTGTATTGATGAGGTTCCCTCCCATATTCATTGATACAATGTATCGACGAGGTTCGTCTCTTCTTCAACGATACATCACACATCATGAAGGTCCTTTCTTTCTCTTTGATACACAATGTATCGGTAAGGTTAATCTCTCTCTTTGATGCATTGCTTGTTGGAGAGTTTCTATTTTTTTCGTTGGTGTGCTAGTAAAAATATGTCAACCCCTCATCAACACTGAGCGTATTGAAAGTGATCTTCTTTTTCTCACCGACATAGACTGTGTAAGAAAGACACTTTCATCTCAAAGCCTCTCCCAAATTCATCTAGCTTAGATAATTTTTTCTACACCCATTAATCATATTCCTATGGTTTCACGTGATTAATCACTCCATGCTTGAATATATCACTGATAAATGATATCCTACATTGCATGATCTACATTATATTGCAGTCGTAATTAAGTTTGTTTGTGTCAATAACAATTTTCATTACACATTCCATGCTAGTAGGAACATTTTGTACCTTCTTGATTTTAGGTCTATCCATGATCATGAAAATGTCATTTATCATTAGGTGGGTTGATTGCAACATATATAAGACTCACATTGGATATCAGAGGAGAATTGATCCTCCCAACTCCTAAAAAATATTAAGTGCTCCAAACTTCAGTTGGATGTTTTCGTAGGATTATACTTCTGAGCCACTAACATGTGACCTTAGATCCAATGGATAAATTAAGATCCTATACAACACATATAACACATGAACTGACGGAACAAAATTTGAGCAAAGCAATAGTGAAAACGAGGTCCAAACTTTCATTAAAAATTATCTTTTCTCATAATTTTGGGTATTGGTCAAAGTGGATTTTTCGCTCTTGAAATAGACTAGATGTATGTTTTACATGATTACGATTCCAACACCATTGATGGAATCAAAATACGAGGTCCAAAAGTGCTAGAAAGATCGCCAAGGATTTCCCATCAAGCAAGCCTCGTTAACCATGACCTTCAATAAGCATGAATATCCTCAAATGATTAAATGAATTTGTAAGGTCTCTCATTATAATCCCCTCCTTGTGCTCTTCAAGTTGCAAAAAAAAAAACCTCAATTGAACATCGTATGAGAAATTTATGGACTTCTAAACTCAAGCTCTTGTTGTTTCTTTTCGGTAAAATGGGCACTTAATTTTTTTTTGATTTATCTTCTTGTGGAGGAGAGTTCATGCTTAACTTGCTAACGTGGAGGAGAGTTCATTCTTAACTTTCCAACATGGAGGAGTGTTGGTGATTAAATTTTCAGCATAGAGGATAGTTCGTGCTCATCGTGCTGATACAGAGGAGAGTTCGTGCTCATCGTCCCGATATGGAGGAGACTTCGTGCTTAACTTACTAGTTCAGAGGAGAGTTCATGCTTAACTTTTTGGTACAAAGGAGAGTTTGTGCTTAACTTTCTAACATGGAGGAGAGTTCGTTCTTAACTTGCCAATACAAATGAGAGTTCATACTTAACTTGCTGACATGGAGGCGAGTTCATGCTCATTGTTCCAATAGAGAGGAGAGTTTGTTCTTAAATTTTCAGTATAGAGGAGAGTTTTTGCTTAAATTTCCGGTATGGAGGAGAGTTTGTGATTGACGTTTCGATACAAGGACAAGCCCCTTCAAAAATTCCTTTTGTATTTTGGTCTTAACTTTTGACTTCGATACTTGTTTTATGTGTTCCTTGTACCATTGGAAAATTCTTTCTTAAATATACAACTTCACAATTATATGATTTTAGAGATTCATCATTAATTATTCACATTTTTAGGATTAATGTCTAGCACATCGACATATATGAACTCTCACTTAGCTAATGCTTCAGTTCTATAGGTTCAAATGTGTCATTTTGAAAGTCTATTTCAATATTTTTTTATGTTAACTCATTTATTACATGTTGAATGGTGCCAAGTACCGATGCTAAAGGAAGATCATACTTAACAATCCGAATAGACAACATGTGAGGGGAGAAAACGATGAAGGAACAACTGCTACATATCAAGGAAATATACTAGTATACAACAATAACTTCACAAATATTATCCACCATTGATGATTATAGAGCAGTAGCAACAAAACAAATTGTTGCAACAACAGGGGAGAAACAAAAGGGAATCAAACTCAAATGACCGAAGCATAGTTATGAATCCCATGATGGTCAAATATCAAACTTGGAGGGGGAATATTTTTCCAATGTCCAAATCAGTCATCATGGTGGGTGAGGTGTGCTACGACCAAAATCTATGATGGCCCACTAGGACTAAAAGAAAAAATTGAAATGTAACTACATATAATACATTAAATTATAAACATTTATGTTGTCTTTGTTCTTTCATGATTACAAATAGGATAAGGAAAAATGTTTGTAAATGAATGGTCATGGGGAGAAGGCAGAAGGACAAGAGTCAAGATGAATATCAATAAATATAGGGATTGTATCTGAGTAAGGGGCTTTTGGATATTTGAGCTTTCATGTACTATTACTAAATATTTTAATGAGAAGAACCATGTTTGACCAAGCTATTGTTTGGAGAGCTTTGTTTCTTGTGTTGGATGTATTGTGGACTATTCCTTTTCTTTTTTCTCAACACTTGGGTTGTGTAAGAATGTACTTCATATTGTAGACTATTCTGATGTATTTTAGTTACATTCTTATTTTGGTTCTTCAGGGAATATTTATCGGAATTCATGGGCATATGAATGTAAATAATTGTTTAAACGCTAGACTATTATGTTTTTGTATTTATTTATTCATATTTGTGTCTTTGATTTGTGTGAACTATTTATTGGGCCATTGAAGAGATAATGGATGGTTCTATGTTTTCTTTTTGGTTAACTTATTTCTATATGGATGCACGCATATTATATTAGTTGCATTTCATTCCTTAGCTTATAAATCATTATCAGTGGACCAGGCCATAAACAGTAAAACCCAAACTAGAAATGATTATTGGGCCAAAATCCATATGGGTTCCCTATTCCAAATTGTGAGAGGTCTAATTGGGACTTCTTATCGGGGGTAATCCATGTTGTTGACAAAGGGAATTTTTCCCGTGTCAACAGATTGTTTCCAAAGGAACCTGCTCTGATACCAATTGTTGAACTTATGCTTACATTGAGAGGGGGGGTGAATTAGTATAATATTATTTTTTTATTTAAATGAGAATTCATCAATCATTTAGTAACTTTAAGACAATAAATGCATGTAAACGCAAATCATAGGACACAAATTTTAATTTGGAAACCATTGTGGGAAAAAACCACAAAAAATTATCTTTATAAAAGCTTGTAGGAACCAACCTACTATAGCCACCAATCTCTTGGGCTGATCACCAATTCGGTAAGACCTATATAGGAAACAATCTAAAATATTCATACACATAGTACTTCTGACTTCACCTGCATGCTTCATACTTCATGCATTTCACAACATCATCATACCCTTAAATTCCATGCTCCAACGCCTCTCCTTGCTTCATACTCTATACATAGCTTCAAACCCTAGTAAAATTTAGCCTTCATTCCCAAGTGAACCTCATAACATCTTTCCTATAATATAATTGTAAACTACAACATCACAACCTCAAAACAACACACTTTGCAACATCATAGACCTTAGTCCTTTATAGCGCACCCTTAAAACTCTAAGAAAACTCCTTTTGTGCACCTCTGATCTCTTCTGCGCACTTGTAATTTATCTTATTTCTTGGATGCTATTCAATTGTGCACATCTATCTTGTATTTATAGTGTTTCTGTGTTCACTTATGGGGTCGACTCGTAAAACTGGCTGGGGTGACCGATATTTTTTGGCTGCGTTGTCCTGATAGAATCTTTCATATCTCCTTATTCCTATGGAGTTAGAGGGAGTTCCATATACCATTGGAAAGGTCTTAGGATACTTTTTTCAACCATATATTTTATACTCCCATTTGAGCTAGGTCTTTAGAGTAAAAAAGCCTTCAAATATAGGGTATCCAAACTGAGCATACAAAAACCAAAAACAATATTTCCAACAATATCCATTTTGCAATCTTTATCTTTGACATTTGTAGTCTCCCACTGTCTTTGAAATCGATGACAACAATATTTGAAACAAAACATAGGGGACCTTGAGAGAGTGAAGTTTACAAGGAGCTCAAATACAAGATGAAAGTGGGTTTATAAATATCCAACTCCTCACAAAGAGTGGTTGTGGCCAAAATAAAGAATATAGGTGGAAAAAATACAAGTGAGTTTGTGTGTAGATAACCAACTCGAAACGATGGTTGATTGTAGTTGAAATAAATAAGTGAAAGGGTTAATGAATACTCATGTCAACATAGTTCGACCCTATGTACAACATCCTACTTGAAGATGGATACGAGGCCAAGAAGAGAAAGAATTAGATAACACCTTCCCTCTGTAATGTTGAGTGTGGGCCATCTGAAGATAAAATCTCCCCAAAACACCATAGTACCAATACCAATATAGTTCCACAATTGTGTAAAGGGGGTCTCTGGTGGATATATGAAAAAATGAGCCACTAAAGTTT
>ML818614.1:86789-145382 GCA_009831015.1 Picea engelmannii | reverse complement strand
GAGAGAGAGAGAGAGAGAGAGAGAGAGAGAGAGAGAGAGGAACCACCAAGAAGCCCTAAATGAGCATGAACTATAAACAAATCATAAAGAGAAGAGAAGATGAATGTAACACCCCATTTATACCTAGGTAGCTAAGCTACATTATGACCTAATTGAATTTCCTTGCTTATTATCCGTGGAACACTTTTATAACATTGACACTTTGGTATATGGAAATGTGGACCTACATATACGTGAATACTATAAATAATCACTATTATGTTATTAATGATGGATGTGACGTGACTTACTTCTAACATGCAAGTTTTAATTGAAGGGTTTTGTTACGTGGATACTAGTTTGAATGATATGTTTTAACACAATTAGTACCATGCACATGATGAACTAGCTAATTTACATATTTCATTGATGAATAACGTGGTAATCACATGTCAATAGTTTTATGGTTATGTATGATTTTGTGTTGTAAACTAACCTACAGGTTGAATGGGCTATGTGATAGCAAGAGAAGTGTGATATTAAAGTGGTTGATGTCGTGGAAATTGAATGAGAAATGACATGATAAGAATCTTCATTATGTTATTTTATATTGGTTCAAATGCATTTATAAGATATTTGGGAAAGTACATGTTTTTCAGGTAGCATGACTGCAAAAACTAGATATTCAATGTCAAAGATTTTGTAAGATAGTGCCACAATATGGTCCATGATAGGGTGTTGACCCTAGTTCTATCAGGAGGGGTGGAGGAATTTCCCACCGTTTATCCTTTGAAACATGGAGTCATAGGAGAATTGTATTAATCCATGCTCACCTAGACATGTGATGGTGACTACTAGTTTTATGCTGGGAAACATTTGTTAAGGTAGTTGACACTTCCACTTATGAGTTCCATCTAGAATTAGGTCAATATAGTTTATTCTCCAATATAACAGAGGAAGGATAGGATCTGGAATATGGAAGTAGGTTAGGGAGGAAGGGTGTTTATGTAGTTGAAAATTTTGTCGGGCCTTAGTCATGCAACCTTACTGTATGACTTATTCCCTTTATTTTTTATTAAATTCTTATCTCAATTATGATAATCTAGGTGAATGTTTTATTCATTTGAACTATTGTGACTGATGAATTACTTTTATTATGTTAATATAAATGATTGATAAATTCTGAAAGGAGAAGGCAAGATATATATGAAAAAATATATATTCAAATATTTATCAATTTATTATTCCATGATCAAATAGGTTTACACTAGTGTGTATAAATACACATGAATGAATATAGTCATGTATTTTAGACAATGGACGTGACTTTACAATAATGGTATAATTAACACATTAATGGTATAATATATATATATGGCGGAATCATCAACTAGTTGGGCACGTACTCGTGTTACATGTGGTCTTGTTATCCAACTGCTACCACTATAACCTCCAGGTGTTCCCATGATGCCCCATACGTGGCACACATGGTAAGTCGGGGGGATTTTAACTCGAAACCTCAAGGAACTTCATATCACTTCATATCATGACACTTGCCAATTGAGCTGCCCCCCCGAGGGCGGTATAATTAATAACTGATGGAATTTGTAATATACAATAAGGTATATTAAAAGTCATCCCTTCCTGAAAATGTTCTTCCTCAAAGCATGGGTAAAGACAAATTCTTTCATATAAACTCCTCATTTTTGTTGTGGTGCCATGACCAATGTGCAAGAGTTGTGTTGTAAATTAAAAATTTACCGTGTAAAAATTCACGGTAGCCCACAAGCTTTGTTCCTGGAACCCTTCTCATCTTATTAAGATCCACATTAGCCTTAAATAAGAAGAGTCTATGAGAATAACCAGATATTGATCTTGATCTGGAATGGCTTCTAAGGATCCACATCCTCTAGACTATTTTCAATGTCTTTTTCGTAAATGTACATCCCACAATGTGAATAACTTTTGTTTTCTCAGGAGAAGGGCTGTAACGCATGGATGAAACTAATCCATCAATACAAATTTTCTCATGGATATTATCTGGACTACGAGAGTGGGAATCATAACTCAATTCCAAATGGAGAGATATAATTGAGTCATCAACAACTTCTCTCTCACGGATTTCATCTGGACTACGAGTGTGGGAATGAGAACCCAATTCCAAACAGATCTCTTGCAGTTTCTCCCTTCCACCAACTAAAAATCCTTCGACCTTCTCATTGTCTACAAAATGACCATCCTTAAAATTCCCAATTTCCTCATGAAAGTGTGACAGGTAACTGTATTTTTCTTTAGAAGGGCGTCTTATAGGAAAATTTCCTCTATTACAAGAATTCAATTTACTGCTCCGGTGGCGATTTTCATCGGTATGGTTTCTGTGTGTAATTGCTTCGGGTTTCTTGGTCTTAAATGACTGTGAGATATCACTAGTTTTGAACCCTATATCCATCCTTTTCCATATTTCACCATCAAACATCCTTCCTGGCATTTTCTATTCAAATGTAATAAGTCCTTCATTGTTTTTGATACCGTAAATATTCTCAACGATCCAATTTGTACTTTCTTTACCATAACTTGGCATTTTAATGTTGAAAATTGTGTTCGATACACATTTATCTTGTTGTCTCTTTTCCAATACCTCAAGTTTTTCTGTCCACCTTTCTTTTTCTCTTAGGATTCCTCTAGTGCACCATCGTATTATTCCTTTCCATATTGGTTTCAGTTTTGGCGTTCTTCTTCACTTTGTTCCAATCTAAATCTCAATGCCTTCAACCATTCTTCATGATTAATTATTGGCCCTGATGGAATCCTTTCCTTTCTTGGAATTTTTTGAGGAGACCCAATTTTCTCATATGTTCTTTCAGTCTCATTGTCGTTACCCAAGAGCTACACTGAATCTTCTTCTTCTTTGTAGGACAACCACGATCAAGGTATAAGATTGAGTCATATATACCCTTATCATTGGTTTTGTCTATACTACGAGAACGAGAATAAGGCCTCCACTCTAGACTATTCATGCTATTTGATGTAATATTCATAACAAAATTGATCTCATCAACTTTTTCATCTTCATCTTCATTTTCATATTCTTCCTCTGAAAATATTTCCAAAAATTTCCTCAATTTTTCTTTAAAATACAAAATATCTTGTATTTCTCTTATGGCTTCAACAATGTTGGAAACATTGGTAAGTGCAGAAGACTATTGAAATATTCACCAATACTGGGGGGGGTGAATAAATATTGAGCACTTTTTACCATTTTAAACTTAAGAAAACAATGCAAACATTAACCATTAACAATGCCATTCAACATTACTTTTAGGGGCTTTTGGGATTTGCTTTAGGGATTCTTCTAAGGTTGACATCAATGACTACTAATTTTCCAACAATCTCCCCTTTTGGAATTGATGGAAACTTAGTAAAACAACAATGCTCCCCCTGTATTCATGCTCTGATCCCAATGAATTTACCATCCTCTTGTCTTCATGTTGACTCCCCCTATCTTCATGCTTCTAGTTTTACTGTTTTTCTCTCTTTATTTGACATAAATGGTAAAGAGTAACTCCCCCTGACAATATCCCCCTTTGTTTTATTGCAGATGATTATGTAAATCAATTTGGAGCATAAATTACTCCCAATTTTTGACAAAGATACTCAAAGGTATCCCTAGGAAGAGGCTTTGTGAAGATGTCTATAATTTGTTCTTTTGTCCCAATGTACTCCAACTTGATATTCTTTTCTGACTTGTTCCTGCAGAAATTGGAACTTAACAGGAATATGTTTGGTCTTGGAATGCATAACTGAATTGTTTGAGATTCTTATAGCACTAGTGTTTTCATATATTATCAGAATAGGATCATAATATTTCACTTTTATGTCTTGCAGGGTTTGATTCATATAGAGAATCTAAGTACAACATGTTGCTACTGCGATATATTCTGCTTCTAATGTGGACAAGGATACTGAATATTGTGGTCACCTAAGTAGAAATATGCTCCACTTGTACTTCTTCTGTCATCAAAACTTTCTGCCCAATCTGCATCCGTGTAGGTGACCATAGTTAACTTATTTCCTTTCGGATACCATAACCCAAAATTTGTTGTTCCTTTGAGATATCTGAATATCCTTTTCATCGTTAGAACATGGGTTTCCTTTGGTAACACTTTAAATGTCGCGACATGTCCAACTGCTTGCATTACATTTGTTCTTGAAGTTGTCACATAGAGTAGAATACCAATAATTGATCTATAGAGTCTTTGATCCACTTCTTTAGATTCATCATCTTTGCTCAAGTTGAAACCAATAACCATAGGAGTACTCATAAGTTTATAGTATTCCATTTTGAAATTATTTAACATTTCTTTGATGTACTTGGTTTGGGAAATGAAAATACCTTCATCTAGCTGAGATATCTGGAGTCCCAAGAAGAAATTCAACTCCCCAAGTAGGGACATTTCAAATTCATTACACATATCCTTGGAAAACTTCTGACTCAATCTATCATAACCACTTCCAAAGATGATGTCATCAACATACACTTCAATAATAATCATACTTCCTTGATACACTTTTATGTAGAGGTTACTATCTGCATTTCCTCTTCTGAATCCTTGTTGTTGCAAGTACCTATCCAATCTTGAGTACCAAACTCTCAGATATTTGTTAAGTCCATACATATCTTTCTTCAATATGAAAACATAATCTTCCTTTTCTGATAGTAGAAACCCTTCTGATTGTTCTATGTAGACTTATTCTTTTAATTCTCCATATAGAAAAGATGATTTTACGTCCATCTGATACACTTTGATCCTTTTGGAACATGCATAAACCAAGAACATTATGATTTCTTCCATTCTATCCATGTGAGCAAAGGTTTATTCAAAATCTATTTGGTGCAACAGACCCCCAAACCCTTGGGTCGAGGTCCGCGCAGAATATTTCTAAATCTGCCCTCCTGAGTCTGATTGACTCTTTGAATTTCCCCACAGGGAATCCTTCACACACATGACAGTGTATCCATAGGTCCTTATGAGTATGCCCCATGTGATCAACCACAAAGCACTACCCAAGTCTCCTGATCTTGGTAAGATCGTGCCGTTTTCCATATCGGGATTTCGAGTTTCGCGATATCATGATTCTTGTTGTCAAGAGTTCCTGTCTCTACAACCTCCGAAACCTGAAATGCCAAATTCCAATGCATTCAACAAAGGTTGGCTTCCCAATGGAATTTTTCACTTCATCAGGGTTTTGGACTTCGCGACTTCACGAATCCTGATGCAAGGCTTCCGACTCTTCAACCTACGAAACCTCGAAACAGTCAACGAAGTCTGACTCTGCTTAGCGACAAGTACGCCACCTGTCTTCTCCGCTATCTTTTACCTCTTACACAGAATCTTGCCACCTGTCACTCTTCCCGACTTTTAGGAATTTCAATCCCAAAGCGCTGCCTCCTCTGTTTCTCGACACCCAAAGTGCCAAAATCCCAAAACTCCCCGCCAAATCTTGTCGCAACTCGTGACTTCAGGACTTTCATTTCATTGCGCTCAACTCCTTGTCGTCTGAATCCCCGAAATGCCGAAATGATATGACGTCTTGTGCAAAGCACAATCAACGGTCCACGTTGATTCTGGATCCTAGAGTGATGAGTTTGCCTGCCTCTAATCACCCTGCAACTTCTCTGGATCCTACGGCCCTCGCGACTTCACGAGTTCTCCACGGAGAATTTCGACCGCCCATTTGCTCCTTGACAACTCCTATGAAACAAACCAATGTTCTCCCTTCTGAACTTTACTTTTGTTGGATAACTTCGACCCTCGTCTCCCTTTGAAGTAGTTCAACCTCCGTTCTCCTTTGAAGTGTTCAAAGGTATTATCCCTCCCAAGCTTTCACTCGCAAACTCAAATCTCCAAAGGATTCCTACTCACACTCCTTGCGATGGACTTTCAAATACTTCAAAGTATTTGATCTTTTGAATTTGTGCACTTCCTGAAACAACAATCCTTCAACTCTCCTCTTGGTTGATAAGTTCTAATCTTTCAACCAGCCTATGCACACCTTGCACGAATTTTGTGCTTCACTTTCACTTCTGCTGGAATGAGAACAACAGTATCCCTCCTAAGCTTTCAGAGATAACTCTGAACCTTTGTCGACGCACTCCTTGCAGATGTTTCACATTCACCATGTATAAACAGGAAACATCATAACACCATGAAATCTAATTCAAAGCTTCATATATTAATTCAAATGCTTTTGTACATGGGTTCTTCTCTACAACTCTCTCTCTCTCTCTCCAACTCTCTTCTTCTATGCTATGCTAATGTTACAATGATCTAATGAATGTCATAATATAAAGACGAGGGTGTTTGTATCTGTTTTCCCTCATGCTCCTAAAACTGTCTAATCTATAATTTAAATCTACCTACTTTCATTAATAGGGCTTAAATGCCTTAAATTTCTACAGATGAGAGCAATCGCTCAAGATCTTTTTACAACCTCCAAGATATAAATGCAAAGTATGCTTTCTAGCTATTACATTAACACCCGCTCCTTTAAAATTTCAAAACATTTCAAAACGTGAGAAATGTGTGTTGTGCTTTCCAGCTGTCTTTCGCCTCCACACTCACTTGACTGTTTACGATGCTCCTGCATCATACTCCCTCGCTTGAAAATTTTCATGAACTCCTGTTCATGAGCTCTTGCACGGTCTGTCCATGCTTCTGAATTTCTGCTTCATCTTCCCAGCTAGCATCTTCAACTGGATGTCCTTTCCATTTGACCAAGTATTCAAAATACTCTTTCCCCCTAGTCTTTCTGCTGACTCTATTGTAAATTATTCTTTCCATCTGTGGATTTTTAGTTACAGGCATTTGTTTGGTCCACTGAACCTCTGTCTGTTCATTCTTTGCCCCTACTTGTTCAGTTATATAAGGGTACAAATCCATAACATTGAATATTGGTGAAATTCTAACCCCATCGGGTAATTTAATCTCATATACGTTTTCCCCAAATTTATTCATGACTCTGCATGGTCCAATCTTTTTCATCTTCAGTTTGTTATATGTTCCCCTTGGGAACCTTTCCTTCCTCAGATGTGCAAGAACCAGATCACCAACTTCAAATTGAAGTTCTCGCATGTGTTGATCTGCTCTGTGCTTATACTCTTGGCTTGAACTCTACAATCACTCCTTGACTTGGCTGTGAAGTGACTTCATCGCTTCTGCAAAGTCCTTTGCACTAGCACTCTTGAATTCAGCTTGTTCAGATTCTTTCAATTCAGAAACTCCCCTGGGTTGCATTCCATATACAATCTGAAATGGACTCTTCCCTGTGCTTCTATTGATCAAATCATTATAAGCAAATTCTGCCTATGGCAGAATGTGATCCCACTGACTGTGGTGTTCAATCACTAGGCTCCTCAGTAAATCTCCCAAGCTCCTGTTCACAACTTTTGTCTGACCATCGGTCTGAGGATGATACGCTGAGATAAAAGACAAACTTGTCCCCAGCTTCTTCCATAAAGTCCTTTAGAAATGTCCCATGAACTTGGTATCTCGATCTGAAACTATACTCCTTGGCAAGCCGTGAAGTCTGATGACTTCTTTGAAAAACAGATTCTTAATGTGAGTTGCGTCACTGGTTTTCTGGCATGGTATGAAATGTACCATCTTTGAAAATCTGTCTACCACCATAAAGATTGAATCACATCCTCTTTGTGTCCTTGGCAGTCCCAATATGAAATCCATGCTCACTGCATCCCACGACCTCTCAGGTATGGGTAATCGCTGGTATAACCCTGTGTTCTGCCTTTTGCCCTTTGTGTGCTGACAAATCCTACATCTGTCCACAAATTTCTTAACATATGTCCTCATCCCTGGCCAAAAATATGCGCCATTCAAATTTGAGAACATCTTATCATGACCGAAGTGTCCAACCAATCCTCCACTGTGTTTTTCCTTCAGCAGGTTCTCCCTCATGGAGCATTTTGGAATACATAACTGATGGCCCCTGAATAATAATCCATCCTGGATCATATACTCGGTCCATTGGCTTCTATCTCTGAGAACTGGATTCTCAGATGCCTCATACGCTTCCTTAAAATCTGGATCATCCCTGTACATCTCTTTGAGGTTATCAAAACCCAAAGTTTTGACTCTGAATTCCTACATAAGAAAACATTTCCTGCTCAAAGCATCAACAACTTTGTTAGCAGTTCCAGAAATATGCTTAATCACAAAAGTAAAATTCTGCATGTATTCAATCCATTTAGCGTGTTTTTGGTTCAACTTATCCTGTTGAGTCACAAATTGCAAAGCGTGATTATCGTTGTACAAAACAAACTCTTTAGGAACCAAATAATGTCTCCATTTCTTCAGCGCTTGTATGACTGCATAAAATTCCTTGTCATATGTTGAGTATTTAATCTTCGTTTCATTCAATTTCTCGCTGAAGTATGCAACCGGCCTATCGTCTTGGCTCAAGACCGCTCTTATTGCAAACCCACTCACGTCACACTTGACCTGAAATGTCTTGCTAAAATCTGGCAATACCAAAATTTGCTGCTCAATGATCTTCTTCTTCAACAGATTGAATCTCTTCTCTGCTTCCTCCGTCCAATGAAAAGATTTGTGTCTTTTCTTCACCGTGTCCATCATCGGTGCATTGATTCTACTGAAATTTCAAATGAATTTCCTATAGAAACTTGCCAAAACATGGAAGCTTCGAACTTCAAACACATTCTTCGGCAATGGCCAATTCTTAATTGCATTTACCTTTTCTGGATCCATCTTCAGCTCATTCGCAGAGATAACAAAACCCAAATAAATGAGTTCTGTCCTCATAAATGATGATTTCTTCATATTTATCAGCAATTTATCTTGCTGTAATCTCCTCATCATTGTAGCTAAATGCTTCAAGTGCTCTGCTTCTGTCTTGCTGAAAATCAATATATCATCAAGATATACGATAACGAATTTCCCAATTAAATCCTTCAGGACTTCATTCATCAATCTCATGAAAGTACTGGGTGCATTTGTTAAACCAAATGGCATGACAAGCCATTCATACATCCCCTCATTCATCTTGAATGTTGTCTTCCATTCATCACCTTCTCTCATACGAATTTGATGATATCCGCTTTTCAAATCAATCTTTGAAAGGAATCTTTCTCCACTGAAGAAATCCATCAAGTCATCCATCCTTGGTAATGGAAATCTATATCTGAGGGTAATCTTATTGATCACCCTTGAGTCTATACACATCCTCCAATCTCCATCTTTCTTTGGGTTGAGCACTGTTGTTACACATCAAAATTACTCAACTGGATAAGTGTCGCATGTTCCTCTCAATTGTCATAAGTGTCGCATGTTCCTCTCAATTGTCGTAAGTGTCGCATCGTCCTTGCAACTTTTGCAAGTGTCGCAAGTTGTTCACAAGTGTCGCAAATGTTGTTCAAGCATACTTCCATAACGACGACACTAAGGAGGCACTTAAAACATCTCATGCACTTGATTTGGAGAAGAGGAATTGATTAACTGAAGTCAAGAAACTCTTAACACTTGAGGAGGGCTCTTAAACAAAGGTTCTGAGGGTGAGCGCTCCCCTACATCAACCTTAGGAGCACTGACACTCCCCTATAAGGCCTCAGGGAGTGTTATAACGCTTGCTTTCCCCTCAGAAGGAGCGCTATCCACCTTTGGAGCACTAGCGCTCCCCTTAAGCTTCATAGGGAGCGCTACAACGCTCTGATGCCCATTCTGAGGGAGCGCTGCCTAATCAGAGGAAGTAGTTGGCCCGTTGAGGAGAATAAGGGGAGGATATTTCAAGTTTAGAAGGCAGTTGCATTCAAATTCTTGGTTCCATCAGGAGATCCCTGATCTAAGGAGGGAGTTCCTCAACTTGTTCTAAAGATAACTCAATAGGTTAAGCTCCTCTTAACCTATATAAGCAAGCTCTATGATGGTGAAAAGGGGGGAGAATTGCTAGCATGAAACCTATGATCTCATAGGAAACACACAGTTAGCCAAAGGAGAAGTGATCAGTGAAGCTGCTGTCATCCAGGTTGTGGATCTTTCAAGCAAGGGTTAGATGAAGGGGACTTGATGAAGCTGTCACATTCACATCTACGATTGTAAGTACTACTGTCGTTATTCTCATTAATATGACACACTTGGCCTGTTTCTTTCTAGTTTGTGTCTGATGATTACATGAACTTATCATTGATAGATAGATCTGATTTCAAACTAATATCAATAGAGTAGGAAGTGGTCGTATCTTGTTTGTCTACAGAACTCAGCGAGGAGCAAAGGATTGGAGCTCAAATCGGAGCGTGCAGGGACAAACGTCGATAAAGAGGTACTTATGTTCTCCTTCCTTCTCATGTGTTAGTTTGTATGGATTTGAAAGGAAGTCAGTGTCCACGTTAAGCATTTTCTGTCTTAGAGTTAAGGTCAAGCTCTTTGAGGCAATCTACCTGTCTGGAAGGAGATTTTCCTACAACAGAAATTGGCGACTCCGGTGTGTCCGTTAGTATTTTGTCTTATGTTGCTTGGTACGCTTTGGGTTGTCCACAACTTGCACCGGTTACACAGAATCTGTTAGCTTTTAACATAAGAACTAGTTAACCTTTAGGGATCCTTCCTCAGTTTCCTGTAACTTTGGGAGGGAAAACTGTCTTTATCGATGTCATGGTAGTCCGAGACCCCTTGAATTTCGCTTTACTCCTTGGGAAGGATTATGTCTATGCTATGAAAGCTCTTGTATCCACCCTTTTCCGTGTGATATCTTTCCCTCATGATGGAAGAATTGTGACTATTGATCAACTTTCATTCATCGGCCCCGACTGGGTTACCTCCCTAAGTGGTTCTTATATGCAGACAGTATTGCCCCCGCCGCATGTCAATTATGTGGCATTGTCTCCCATGACCTCAACTTCCGATGATTTGGATCCGATAGTTGACATGGTGATCTCTTCAGTAGGATTATTGGAGCCTGATCTCCTTACTCCTATCATGACCCTCGACATGTGTCCTTTCTCGAGTGATTATCTTCCATCCAGCGAAGATCTCCTGGAGGCCATGACCACGTTTTATCCATTGACATGGTACCCTTCCAGAGCATTATCCTCTTGGAAGCCATGATCCAGACAAAACTACGAGCATAGTTTCTCTTCTCTGTGGAAAGCTCGTTAAAAAATGAAACAAAGGTCTTGAGCATAGTTTTCCTCTCTGTAGCAAGCTCATTAAAAAATGAAACAACAATCTGGGGATCGAACCTGGAACCTTGAGCATAGTTCTTTTCCTGTGTCAAGCTCATTAAAAAATGAAACAATCACCTCTCCCTTCAAGTTGAATCTTTTGCCAGATCTCGTAGATGCCGAGTCAAGTCTTTCGGTAGGTCTTGTTTTTTGAACCTTCATTTCATCCACCTGTATCCTTTTTCTCCATCTAGCACAAAAATTGGTGACAACCTCAAAGTCGGTGAATGAATTGAAGCTTGGGGGGCATGTCTCCAACCTTTGATGATCTTTCTGGAGTCAAGTCACTATTTTTCAAGTTGGGGGCAGAGTATGAGCAGAGTCTTAGTTCATTATCGAGCTCGAAAATATGAGAACGCAACCGGGTAAACTTTTATCTCTTTTTCGGACCCGTACAGATACACGAACACACGAAAAAGGAACCCCCTGGATTCATCTTTAAACTCTTTTCAGACTCTCTAAATATGAAAAGATTGTCGAGTGACCTTGCTTCCTTTCACACTTGTTAAAAGGTTAGAAAGGGCGTCTTTCAAGCGATAGTTTATCTCTTTTTCGGTTTCGTTAGACTACTGTACAGAAAAGGAACTGAGAGAGTTCTATTTTAAGTGTTTTTCCAAACTCTATAATCCTGAAAAACCTTTGAGTTTTCTGTCTTTGGACTCGTTAAAACACACATCAACAGGCCCATACGTGATCGAACCCTTACTTCTTCCAGTTCGTTAAACAAAGGAAGAGGAACTTACCGAAGGTGATTTATATCGAGCATGTGTTATCCTCCTCGAGCTCATTAAATAAAAAAGAGGTACTCGTCTATCTAGATGGGGGAAAAATTGAAAGGAGCAAGCCAAGCAGTCTCTTGAGAACATTATCCAACAATTCTTAGAGTCGCCCTTGAACATGGCACTTTGTCATTCGCACGCATCATAATCTGCTGAACCTCTACACTGAGCCAATCCTTTGAGTTTCTTTCACTCCTTTGGGTCACTTGACGTAAGTCATAGCATCCACTGCATCATCAAGTTTTGGTCCATGTCATGTTTTTGATATTGTGCCTCAGTGTTCAAGGGAAGTATCTACCTCTAGAGTCAACCATCGCAAATATCTTGTCTCAATACCTGTGTCAGTCCATGTTCATTTGATCTACCAATTACATCTCTATTTCCGTTTCATGTCGTTGATGGGGGATACATCAAGGCCCTCCCTTGACAAGTCTATTCCTGTCGACTTCAACACATTATCCAGGAATTAGACTTAGAAACTAGTTAGTACTTTGGGACCTGCATGCCCCAATGGAAGGCCTCCTCACATTCGACAGTAGGTTTACATCATTGACCTATGATCGAATGATTCCACGAATGTTTGACCTCAACTCATATATTCACATTCACTGGGATGTACTAGGTTACCTTGGGAATCATTGAAATTAATGGTGATTTCCCTCGCACTTGTTAACGGTTCACACCATTGACCGATAATCAAGTGGTTTCTGCCATGTTCGACATCAAGACATCTATTCACATGGTTAGAATCGTACCACATAGAGATTGGTAAGAAGACCCTGGGTTGAGTAACCACTTTGATATATGCTTTGCCCAGGCTGCGAAGGAGTTTCTATTGGACAAAGAACACATACACTGTTACATAGATCCACTTTGTATTGATCGTGTCTATGTCTTGTCATCTTGTAGATCCACTGTGTATTCTTCGTGGCTACGATCAGTCTGAGTCATCAGAGTATAGATCCACATTGTATCTTCGGTGGATATACCTTCTTATCAATACAATTATGGATCCTCAGTGTATCTTATGGCGGCCATATCTTGCAAGTCTTGATCACCCAAGCATAGGTATGCCTGCCTTGGGTTTTGAAATATGTCATGATATTTGTTGGATGTTTGTGTGCAGCTTCCCGTCAGGTTCTCCGAGTCTATACCCTTGCTTGAACGTCTACAAAGCATTTCAGTTATCAGTTCACATCTTCTAACTTCATACTTTGGGGGGCATTCTGTTACACATCAAAATTACTCAACTGTATAAGTGTCGCATGTTCCTCTCAATTGTCATAAGTGTCGCATGTTCCTCTCAATTGTCGTAAGTGTCGCATCATCCTTACAAATTTTGCAAGTGTCGCAAGTTGTTCACAAGTGTCGCAAACATTGTTCAAGCATATTTCCATAACAACGACACTAAGGAGGCACTTAAAACATCTCATGCACTTGATTTGGAGAAGAGGAATTGATTAACTGAAGTCAAGAAACTCTTAACACCTGAGGAGGGCTCTTAAACAAAGGTTCTGAGGGTGAGCACTCCCCTACATCAGCCTTAGGAGAGATGGCGCTCCCCTATAAGGCCTCAGGGATCGTTATAATGCTTGCTTACCCCTCAGAAGGAGCGCTATCCACCTTTGGAGTGTTGGCGCTCCCCTTAAGCTTCCTAGGGAGCGCTACAGCGCTATGATGCCCATTCTGAGGGAGCGCTGCCTAATATGAGGTAGTAGTTGGCCCGTTGAGGAGAATAAGGAGAGGATATTTCAAGTTTAGAAGGCATTTGCATTTGAATTCTTGGTTCCATCAGAATATCCCTGATCTAAGGAAGGAGTTCCTCAACTTGTTCTAAAGATAACTCAAGAGGTTAAGCTCCTCTTAACCTATATAAGCAAGCTCTATGATGGTGAAAAGGGGGAAGAATTGCTAGCATGAAACCTATGATCTCATAGGAAACACACAGTCAGCCAAAGGAGAAGTGATCAGTGAAGTTGCTTTCATCCAGGTTGTGGATCTTTCGAGCAAGGGTTAGATGAAGGGGACTTGATGAAGCTGTTGCATTCACATCTATTATTGTAAGTACTGTTGTCGTTATTCTCATTAATATGACACGCTTGGCCTGTTTCTTTCTAGTTTGTGTCTGATGATTACATGAACTTATCATTGATAGATAGATTTGATTTCAAACTAATATCAATAGAGTAGGAAGTGGTTGTATCTTGTTTGTCTACATAACTCAACGAGGAGCAAAGGATTGAAGCTCAACTCAGAGCGTGCAGGGAAAAACATCGATAAAGAGGTACTTCTGTTCTCCTTCCTTCTCATGTGTTAGTTTGTATGGATTTGAAAGGAAGTCAGTGTCCACGTTAATCATTTTCTGTCTTAGAGTTAAGGTCAAGCTATTTGAGGCAATCTGCCTGTCCGCAGGGAGATTTTCCTACAACAACTGTTGGAACATCGTATGGACTCAAGCTCTCTCTAACCAATCCTTTGTCCATTAAGTCCTGGACCTGTCTCTTGACTTCCTCATTTTCCTGCGACATCAATTTGTACGCTGCTTTGTTTGGTAAACTGGCTCCAGGTATAAGATCAATGTGATGACTTATACTCCTGATCGGTGGCAACGAACAAGGTAGTTCGACCACTACTATATCAACGAACTCTTCCAGTAACTTCTGGATTTCCTCTGGTAAATCATCTATCCTTGTACTGGCTAAAAACATTCTAGGCTTCCTGACCACAATAAATTATGTGTCTTCCTTCTTCTTAACCACATTAAGAAGTTCCTTCCCACTCATGAGAAGTACAGTGTTTCTAACCTTTGTTTTCACTTCTTTGTCCTTAATTGGTAACAACATATGTGTCCTCCCATTCTTCTCCAGGTTGTATGTGTTCTTTCTCCCATCATGAACCACATTCCTATCATATTGCCACGGTCTACCCAAAAATAGATGGAAAACATCCATGGGAATGACATCACACAATATTTTATCCTTATATCCTCCTTAAATTCAACTAAGCACTGTTTAGTGACATTTACTTGATGTCCTTTTTGTAGCCACAAAACTCTGTATGGGATTGGATGTTCAACAGTCTCCAACTCCAGCTTTTCTACCATCTCTGTAGAAATAAGATTGTCTGTGCTACCACTATCCACTATGACTTTGCATACCCTGTCTTTTGTTTTGCAAGCAGCCCGAAACAGTCTATTCCTTTAGGTTGGGTTCTCTGCCTCTTTCTCTGGCGTTAAGAGAACTTTCCTCATCATCAAGGATCTTCTTCCCTCAACATCTTCTGCCTCAACATTTTGTCCTTGTGCTTCGACAATGTGAGTTTCACCACCTTCTTTCTTCCTATCTGGACACTCATAAGATTTATGTCCATTTTTCCCACAAACAAAACATTTCACTTCACCTCCTTGGCCTCTTCCTCTTCCTCTGGTACGAGGAAAAGTATTTCTATCAGCATATTTTCCTCTTTGTGAGCTTCCTCCTCTCTCATGTTGAGTTTGAGGTTTCTTTCCCTCTTCTTTAGGTTTCTAAGTCCGGTCTTGGGCAATTGTTTTTCCTCTGGCTTGACTTCTACCTCGGCCTCTTTGACCTTGCTTTCAGCTCAGCTTCTCTTCAGATTTCAGAGCCATCTGATAAGAATCTTCTACATTTCAAATGATCATCATTCTCATCTCATATTGAATGTCATATCACAGACCATTCATGTACCTGGCAACATTTCCATCATCACTTTCCTGATGACCTGCTCCGATGTTTATCTTGTATAATTCTTTAGTGTATTCCTTCACTGACATCAGCTTCTGTCTCAAATTCTGCATCCTATGAAACAGAGTGATTTGATAATCCTTGGGTATGAATTTGTCCTTCATCTTCGCAACCATTCTATCCCAACTCTTGATTTTTTGCTTTCCCTTGTAGCGTCTGTCAGCCTGCAGTTCATCCCACCATAGTGTTGCATGCCTTTTAAGTCTGGTGACAACATGTTTGAATTTCCTGTCTTCCTCAACATCCTCATAGTTGAAGTATTTATCCAGAGCCCTAATCTAGTATAGAATCTCTTCAACATCCATGTCCCCCTCATACATGGGAATCTCCATTTTTTCTCTAGCACCTATCCTTGCAACAACCCCGAATAGGTGTTCATCTATAGCATCTTTGACTGCGACTTCTTCTCCTTCATTTCCAGCTTCATTTTCATTGTCAGCCTCGCTGATATCCCCAACGTCAACTATGCATATCTGTGCTGTCTCCATGGAATCAAGCCTAGCACGTAGTTCACACATTTCTCTTTTCACTGCGGGATCATGCATTGGCATGGGCCTATCTCTTCTTCTCGACGACATTGCCGAGAAATGTTCCTCTCTTCTCTGCTATAGAAAGAAAAGACTTTTTCTAGGCTCTGATACCACAACTGGTGCAACAGACCCCCAAACCCTCAGGTCGAGGTCCGCGCAGGATATTTCTAAATCTGCCCTCTTGAGTCTGATTGACTCTTTGAATTTCCCCATAGGGAATCCCTCACACACACGATGGTTTATCCATAGGTCCTTATGAGTATGCCCTGTGTGATCAGCCACAAAGCACTACCCAAGTCTCCTAATCTCGGTAAGATCATGCCCTTTTCCAGATCGAGATTTCGGGTTTCGCGATATCACGATTCCTGTTGTCGAGAGTTCCTGTCTCTACAACCTTCGAAACCCGAAATGTTGAATTTCAATGCATTCAGCAAGGGTTGGCTTCCCAATGGAATTTTTCACTTCATCAGGGTTTCGGACTTTGCAACTTCGCGAATCCTGATGCAAGGCTTCCGACTCTCCAACCTACGAAACCCCAAAATAGTCAACGAAGTCTGACTCCGCCTGGAGACAAGTATGTCACATGTCTTCTCCGCTATCTTTTACCTTTGACACATACTCCTACCACCTGTCACTCTTCTCAAATTTCGGGACTTTCGATCCCAAAGAGCTGCCTCCTCCATTTATTGACACCCGAAGTGCTAAAAACCCAAAACTCCACCCAATTCATGTCGCAACTCGTGACTTCGGGACTTCTGTTTCATTGCGCTCAACTCCTTGTCGTCTGGATCCCCGAAATTCCAAAATGATTTGACGGATTTTGCAAAGCACAATCAATGGTCCACGTTGATTCTGGATCCTAGAGTGATGAGCTCGCCTACCTCTAATCACCCTGCAAATTATCTTGATCCTATGGCCCTCGCGACTTCGTGAGTTCTCCACGGTGAATTTGGATAGCCCGTTTTCTCCTTGACAACTTCTATGAAACAAACCAATGTTCTCCTTTCTGAACTTTACTTCTGCTGGATAACTTCGACCCTCATCTCCCTTTGAAGTAGTTCGACCTCTGTTCTCCTTTTAAGTGTTCAAAGGTATTATCCCTCCTGAGATTTCACTCAAAAAATCAAATATCCAAAGGATTCTTGCTCGCACTCCTTGCGACAGACTTTCAAATACTTCAAAGTATTTGATCTTTTGACTCTGTGCACTTCCTGCAACAACAGTCCTTCAACTCTCCTCTTGGTTGATAAGTTCTAATCTTTCAACCAGCATGCCCACACCTTGCACGGCTTCCGTGCTTCACCTGCACTACTGTTGGAATGAGAACAACGATATCCCTCCTGAGCTTTCAGAGATAACTATGAACCTTTGTCGACACACTCCTTGCAGACGTTTCGCATTCACCATGTATAAACAAAAAACATCATAACACCATGAAATCTGATTCAAAGATTCATATATTAATTCAAATGCTTCTGTACATGGGTTCTTCTCTACAACTCTCTCTCTCTCTTTGCAGCTCTCTTCTTTTGTGCTATGCTAATGTTACAATGATCTAATGAATGTCATAATACAAAGACAAGGGTGTCTATATCCATTTTCCCTCCTGCTCCTAAAACTGTCTAATCTATAATTTAAATCTACCTACTTTCATTGAGAGGGCTTAAATGCCTTAACTTTCTACATATGAGAGCAATCACTCAAGATCTGTTTACAACCTCCAAGATATAAATGCAAAGTATGCTTTCTAGCTATTACATTAACACCTGCTCCTTTAATCTTTCAAAACATTTCAAAATGTGAGAAATGCATGTTGTGCTTTCCAGCTGGCTGTCGCCTCCATGCTCACTTGAATGTTTACGATGCTCCTGCATCACTATTCCTTCAACTTGAGGATATCCTTTTCACACTAATCTTTCTTTGTTTTTGGTTACCTGCCCATCTTTGTTTAGCTTGTTTCTGAAGATCCATTTTGTCCCAATCCATTTTTTATCCTTTAGTCTTGGAACTAGTTCCTAGGTCTCAGTCTTCTCTATTTGATTTAGTTCTTCTTCCATAGCCTTGATCCAATGTTCATCATTTTTGGCTTCCTCAAAGTTACTTGGTTCAATTGTGGATAGTAATGAAAAATTTCCTTGTTCAGGTGTCTATGCTTTCCTTCTTCTTCTAGTTTCTACTCTGACACTTCTATCTCCAATGCTTTGTTCTGGTGGATGATTCTTCTGAACCTGATGGTTACATGTCCTAGAAGGTGTATGAAAATCTTGTTGTTCTTCTCCTTCTTCCTCTTCTTCGTGCTTTAGTTCTTCATTTTCCTGTTCTTCAAATACATTTGAATTTTTTATTTCCTTCCTGGTCTTCAATAAGTCCGTTTCATCAAATTTTACATTAATTCTTTCCGCTATCTTGTTGAGTCTTATATTGTAGCACTTATATGCATTTGTTTTTCATGAGTACCCAACAAATATGCCTTTGTCCATGAGGGAGTCGAATTTTCCAATCTTCTCATCTTCCATTTTTATGTAACACTTCCTTCCAAACACTCTAAAGCACTTGAAATTGGACGATCTTCCTTTCCATAACTCATATGGAGTCTTATCACTATTCCTTGTAATCATTCTTGTTATGACCCAACGCCTTAAAAATGATAAGAAATCAATAAAATTCAATCCACTTTGAGGGGGAAACCTCCTTTACAATATATAAACTTCTAAACACAATATGCGATGAGATAAGATGATCCTAATACTAAATATCCTTGATATATATAGGAGACAAAGGGTTACAATTATAATGAAAGGGTGCAAAGAAGGGTTCTAGATGACCTACTAGAAATGTAATAATTCAATATATAGGGCATAATAAGGGGTTTTATACATATCACATGGCTTTTTCTAGGGATTAACATTCCCATCCCCTTCAAACAAGTGTTGTCCTCATCACTTGTCTAACCACAAATGCTTTTGCATGAAGAACTCATCTTCCCATGTCACCTCTTCCACTAGCAGGTTCTTCCATTTGACGAGGTACTCTGTAATTTCTCGATTTCTCAATTGCTTAATTCTTGTTTCAAGGATTGTTTCTGGCTCTAGTATGATTTTTCCTTTTTCATTGAGCTCTGGTAAAAAACATTGGACCGAGATCTCGTTGCCAATGACCTTCTTTAAGCAAGAAACATGGAATACTGGATGTACTCGTGAATACGGAGGCAACTCCAATTTGTAAGTTATACTTCCAATCCTTTGAAAAACCTTATAGGGGCCATAATATTTGGGTACTAGTTTATTGTCCTTGTTTTTTTGCTTGAGGGACGTTTGCTTGTATGGTTGTAGCCTTATAAATACCCAATCCCCCAACTCAAATTCCCTTTCCCTACAATGTTGATTTGCTTGTTGTTTCATCCTATTTTGTTCCATAACCAAGTTGTCCTTCAACAATTTTAGGACCTATTGTTGGTTCCTTATATGGTCCTCCACTGCTTGAAACTTTGTATTCCCTTTCAAGGGTGATGTGATGGATGGAGGATGATATCCATAAAGTGCCAGAAATGGGGACATTTTTATGAAGTATGGAAGGATGTGTTGTATCACCATTCCGCTAAGGGAAACCATTTGACCCATTATGTCTGTTTATTGGATGCAAAGCAATGAAGATATCCTTCTAGACATTTATTCACAATCTCAGTTTTCCCATTAGATTAAGGGTGGTAAGATGAACTATGAGCCAATTGAGTACCAAAACAAGAAAATAATTCAGTCCAAAAATTTCTCGTGAAAATTGGGTCATTGTCACTTACAATAATCTTGGGGACTCCATGTAGTTTTTGAACTGTTTCCATGAATGTTGCTGATACTGTTCTTTATTTAAAAGGATGAGAAAGAGAGAAAAAATGTGCATACTTTGTTAGTTGATCCACTACTACCATGATGGCGATATTTCCTTCTGATTTGGTAAATTTGTAATAAAATCCATGGAAAATTATTCCCAATGTTGGCTTGGTATAGCTAATGGTTGTAGGAGATCTAGAGTCTTGATTGTCTCTCCATTATTTTGTTGGTAGACCAGACATTCTGATGCCAACCTCCCCCCTCTCCTTTCTCTCATTTCAGGGTTGGCTTGACCTCTCGGTCTAGGATCATTCAAGTCTTCGAGTCGAATGACTCATCGAGCTCTTAGTGGAACCAATTCAACTTAACACAGGCCCTCTTCATATCCCTCAACACCTATGATATGGTACATGTAGACCCTTTCCTTAGCACTTTTCAACCCTTGCGCTTAATTCCTTAGCTCTCACTGCTAATCTCCTCCATTGATATGACCATGGGTTGCAACCGTGGGTCCACTCCCTTCGCGATCTCTCCCCTCAAGACTCTCGCAAACCGCTTCCACCCTTTCCTGATTTTCAAATCGATGAATACTCCGGGACTATATCTATGACCCTCGTTCCTCTCGTGATCAACAACTGTGATCAAATCACGAGTTCAGATTTCGTGAGTCTTGTCTCCTCTCAACTCTGCTTTTATGAATTACAAATCAGTGATGCACTGATCCTTTGCCACGCGTCCCTCTGATCCAATGGCCTGGATTTGAAATCGATCTTTGCGACTTCACGAAGATCCTTGTTCTCTCTCGCAAACCTTCTGAATTTCCTTCTCCCGAAACTCTTGATCTTCTGCCACCTGTCTTTTCCTTGACGATGGGTAATTTATTCGTTTTCTGGACTTAAAAAATTCCTTGATTCCTTTGTGCACTTAGCACAACTTCCCCTTTCGAGACTTAGTCCATTCTCGAAGGCTTCTTCCTACACTCCTTGCTAAGTTCTGCACAAAATTCCTTCTGTGACTTTGCTCGGCTTGAAAACCTCCAAGGTTACAAGTTCCTCTGTGAGCTCCTCATGCTCTCCTGACAGTTTCTCTCCCTTCCTCCTGAGATTATGAGGTGAACTCTTGACACCTTAGGTGCACTCCTTGCACTTGGATTAGTTCTTCGACAACTTCTCCCTCGACCTCATGGAAAGGTTAAGACATATCCTTTCCTTTGTCGATGCACTTCTTGCAAAACCTTCCTTCACTAGAATGGTCAATAATTCTAGGATTATTCTACACCTTCAGCTATGTAGTTCTTGGGTATTCTCATGCAAGCTCAATGCCCTCCTGGCAGAGTATTCCATAGTTTTTAGTAACTCTGCGTTGTGCCTCTCTCCACACAATCTTTATTTTCAAGGGACTTAACCACCTTGAAATTTCTCCCTGAGTCTATAAGTAAATCTGGCGTGCCTTCCTGGTAGCTTCTCTTCTGAATCCATTGAATTCAGACCCGCACTCCTTGCGTTGGATTACCGAGTTTTCCAGCTCCGTCTCGCACTCCTTGCACTTAGCTTAGAGAACCAAACTTAACTTAACACAATCACGGATATAAAAAAATATCTCTATCCCTACAGACGATTTCTAACATCAATCTACAATTCACAAACATGTAAAAGACATTCACAACACAAAATTCATTACACGAAAAGATAAAACATGAAAAAATGTCATTTTATATTAATGGTGGAATGCCAAATTACAATGGCGGAGTTCGATCTACAACTAAGTTTCGAATCTCCGCGTCCCTTCTTACAAAATAGATTGTCCATCTCAAAGCCGACCCAAAACCTTCTAACGTCTCACTAAAGCTGTCTAACAACCCGCCACCCAACCTCTACTTTGATTACAATACAAAGATTTATACCAGAGGGGATCAATTGAGCTTCCATCGTGTTGACTGGCGAAAATGACCGTCCGTCAACTGGAAGAACGAGTTTGGTCCAGGGTTGTCTAAATAACCCAAGTCGTTTGGTGTAACTTGTTCCGATGGGTTTAATGGCTCCGTTAGCCAATCTAAAAAAGAAACAAATAAAAGAAATGAAATAACTAACTAATTGTTAATCAATATATATATATATATGTATGTATGTATGTATGTATGTATGTATGTATGTATATGTACATACGTATAATGTAACTATTGTATATCTATTTAAATAGAAAATTTACTTATCTTACTTATGTACATGATATACAAACTGCAACTTTTAATCTAAACTTACAAAACTCAATGTGAAAAATGATTGCTTTGAAGAAGCAGATAAAAAAAGCACATAAAAATATTTTTTTGTTTTTCCTTTATAAATCTAAACTGATATGGAAAAATATTATGAAATAGAAACGTGTGGATAGTCAAAATCCAAACCATACATTCAAGTTTCAGTGATAAGTAAATGATAGAAAAATATAAATGAGCTAACCTGTTAGTGAGTTAGTGATATGTATTCAAGTATCTGCATGATTAGAGAACGTCCAACTACCACGTCCAAGAGGGAAACCTGCAATGAACCTTAAGATAGTTCTAAATAAATCCAGAACAATGTGTTGGCAGTTGGGTTTTAATAAAATAATAGATGATACGTATAGGTCCTGTGATCTTATGATTGCAAGAGATTACATTAAGATAAATATGATTGTAACAACATTGCATTTGATCATTCAACTAAAAATTAAAGAGAAATCATGTCATTTAAGATGAATAGATGATCACACTGTTAATATCTAAAGCATCAAATATGAACAATATTTATAAAAGAATTATCCCAAAACATAACAGATCATGAAGTCTAAAGCTATCAAAACCTATTAGTATATTAGGATAAACAAAACATAAATGAAAACATAATTTACAAGATGCTAAAGCCAAAATGCATATTGTTGTTCCATTTAAGTTTGTGAATTAATCGTCCATCTTCTTCCCCAAGCCGAGATGATTTCTATTAAAAAATATTGTGTATTTAAAGAGTTCAGGTAAACTAAGCATCCTATCTTCTAATATAGGATCATATCTCAAAAATATCTCACAGTTACAACAATAGAGGGTCTAAAAATCCACTCAATATCAAACTCTATCTTCAAAATTACACAAGTTTTGTTTTGATTTACAGTATAAGACAAAACAGGTGACTAATCAACTAAGTCCAGCAATGATCCATCTTATGATATCACCACAAGATACATCATATCCTGAAAGCAAAACAAAATGTGAAAATTAGATATTTATTTAACTAACAATTTCCAAATTTTTATATGAGAAATTTGACTTGGCTACAGAATCTCACGATTCTGTAGCCAGTCTTATTATTGACAACATAAATCTAAATCACTCTATATTAATTAGAAAAATAACGATAAAGCACTAAAAAAAATAATCTTACGATTCAACTGAAAATCAAATTCGAATCACAAAATTTCAGAGTTGATCACAACCTCGATACTATCAAAGTTTTTTATTATGATATTGCCAGTCCTTTTCAAGCGTTTTCCTTGCCTTTGTGCATTGATCTTGAGCTCGTGGTTTTCAATTGTCAATGAGCGGTTTTGAGCTGTAAGAGCCTTAATCTCTTTTTGAAGGATGGGAATGTCTGTGTAATACATACCTATCTAGTGTAAACACACTTCATAATTTACAGTAGGGGCAAATGGTTGAGCAAGCACATGACTGTGTGTTAAAACACTTCCACTATCCATTGTCGGCTTTTGACCGAATTTAATTCCTGGAAAAACCTTGTTGTGCTTCATACACGGTGGCAAGTTATCCACATAATCAAAGGCTTGACTGAGATCCAGTTTAGAATGATTTGGGTCTTCAACTGCTGGGAATTTTTCAATCTCAGAATCAGATCTCTCATGGACCTCGATCGATTCGATCGAGCTAACATGAGATTTTGATATATTTTGTAGGCTCCTCAAAATTAGCCTCCCAACCCTCTTGTTATTATACCCTCACAAGTCTTGATTTTTCTTTCATTGTTTGGAAGGGTTTCCACTGGTGGATTTGATGTTAAAGTTAGGGTCGATGACTTGTTCACACTTAGGAACTTTAACAAGCTTGGAGCCAACGTCCTGTTGTTCACACATAGACTGATCGACCATGGCCCTTTCATAATGTTTTTCACATAATAAAACTGGGCTATCACTGGAGGGAAAACAAGACTTCTCTAGCATAGGTTTATCAACCACCAGAGTGTCCACAGGGTTTACTGTAAAAAATCCATTGCGAGTCACAAAAGAATTCCAATCATCATTAAGTAGTTTCATATGATGGACTATCAACAACTTAATAAGCCCATGATGAAATAATATGGAATCCAATTTCTTCCTTTTATATCTCTTTGACATATTATATAAACTTCTTAATAAGTAAAAAGGCATGTTTAACTAGAAACCGATAAAACACATGAGCAATCTTATGTGGTAAAGGAAGATGAGGCCATAGCAGCCTTCACAAGTGACAAAATGTCTTAACACTGCTAATAAACCATGCCATCTATCCTTCAAAGGAGAGAGTGGCATACCTTTGTCACAACATTGAATTTTTCGGGAGGTGACAAACAGACCCCATGGTACCTCGTCCAACTTTGAATTTTTAAACCATTTTTGGCCGGTGAGGGGAAGACATGTTGCCTCAGTTAGGAATTCATCGGTGATTTCCAATTGAATGTTGCCCACTTTGGATCTGCATCCATCGAATGTGAGGGTGAACTCTTGGGCTTCTTGTAAGTTATAACACTGAAACTTCTCAAGAAAGACAACCCGACCCTGGATTTTAAGGTCTTCACTTGCATCATCATACAACAACAAAGTTTGGGAGCCATTCGACTCAACATGGAGGATAGGGGCCATAAGGGTTTGATAGACAGTCACAAAGGTGACTAGAACTCACTATGAGCATAAGGGGTAGCATAGACAGAGGAAGTCCAGAGCAAGTAAAAAAGGAATAAAACCCACAGTTACCCTAGCACGACCAAAATGAGAGCATAGGGGGTTTCCAGCCACGAAAATTGGGCTTTTAGGGTAATGAATGCCTTGAGTACAGAGAGAAACCCAAGACCCTAGTTTGTAATGATGGATCTATCAATTCAAGCTGCCACTTCAAACCGAGTACAGGGTACGACTGAGTTGTGTTTGAATCTCATCATATGAAATGGGTACCTTGATTTTCCAAGGTTAGGAGAGGATGCGATCCAAAAATAAAAATACCAATCAAAATATTTAAAATCGAAAATGATCTACCAAGCGTTAACTGATGAAGCTTATAGTCTTAATGCCAATCTATTCTTGATGTATTTACAAAGTACTCAAGATATATCTTATAATCTAGGAGCAAATAAAAAACAAATGTTTTATTGATATATGATAAGCTTCAAAGAAAAAAAACATCCATTAAAAATTTTGTGAGATCACTGACCCTACATAAAGACCAAGCCTTGGATATAATTGCAATTTGATTATAAGTTTTAATGTTCCATTCATTCTTTCAGTCATGAATGAAGCATGAAAACGAAAATAATAAAATAGGAACAATCAAAACATCTTTTTTACAAACGAGTAGTCACCTTCAAATAGAAATATTTACATGACGAAGCGTAGGCAGCTACAAAAATTGTTATTTTTCACTTTAAAAGGAAAAAATTGTGTAGGGCTCCCAACAATGGTGACTTACTGGGAGAAGCAATTATCTTTGTATTACCAATGAGTTCATGTTAGCACTGCTTAGAATGATTACAGATCAAAGTATAGTTGAAGGACATCAAGCATCTCAACAATCATTACATAGTCCAGTTTCAGATATCTTTCTATCCAAATGAAATTCAGTGACAAAATTTTAACTACGAGAGCAACGATGTTCAAGTCAATGGCTTCGATACTGTTGACAGGGCCACTACTGTCAGCAAGCATCCATAGCCTTAGCAGGGATGTCAGTTAACCCACTCTGACACCTCTACCCTGTCCAAGAAATTTCAATTCAAAATGAAGGCTACTTATGACCAATATCAAAATTTATACCTGACAATTTTCTTGAACCTGACATTGCTTCGCTGCCAGCGGGCCTGTTCAGTACCCCGACGAAGTTGTCTTGGAATCATGCATGCATTTACCTGCTGCCAATAGACCTTTTTAGTATCCCAGTAGGTTTACAAACACTTCCCACAACTCTTGAGAAATTGTTTACAATCTGATATAAATTTAAAGATATTCAGAAGAGCGAGGTGATGCTGAAAATTTCAGTCTTTAGAACACTTGTTATTTTCTGGCCTTTAAGTTTTTTCTTAATCACCTTCATTATGATCTGAAATTAGTTTCTTGATGAAACCAAATTTTCGAGGACAGGAAGGCATACTTGAGTTGCTTTCTTTAAAATCAGGGACATCGTAAAAATATTTAAAGATGATCATGTCTGCTCATAATTATAAAGTGAGACTAGGAAATCTATTTCAAACACAAAATTTCTTTAGCTAGTCTGTGTTTCATAAATTCACAAAATTGATTCTCTTGAGAAGACCTTAATAGTTGCTTCATAACGATGCATTCTAGTTCCCCTCCATGAACTAAAAGGTGACACAGACATAATTTTAACCCAAAAGCAGAGAAAACAAACAAATGAAAAGAACCAAAATCAAAAAATAAAAATAAATCAAAACAGAAAAATATGTACAAAAGATGGATTTGCAATTATCACGAAAAATATCTCTTGAGAGCTTGGCCATTCACCGGGAAGGTTTCTGGATGTCCCTCTAAATTATGTAGGTGGAAAGAGATGGGACCTAGTTTTTTAGCGATTACGAAGGGCCCTAACCAAAGGTTCTGGAACTTGGTATGTTCCCCTTTTCCTTCATGAGGTTTATCCCATTTGAGAACCAGATCTCCTACCTCGAAGTTTCTATCCGAAGCAGATTTTCAATCGAACCAACTTTTCACAATATGTTGATGCTGATCCAGTCTCTCTTTTGCTTGTGCTCTTGCTTCCTCTAATTTCAACAAAGCATTAATTTGACTTTCAAGAGGAGGACAATCGTCTTCCTGAAATTTCTGCATTAATTGAAGAGAGGGAAGAAGAAAATGAGGAGGGAGAATTGCTTCTCTTCCATAGAAGATAAAGAAAGGAGAATTACCAACAGAGGTTTTCAGAGTCACCCTATCATCCCATAGTGCATTAAAAAGTGCGTTGTGCCAATTCTTGTGGTTTTCAGAAATTGTCCTCTTGATGATCTTGATCAAGTTTTTGTTTGTCGATTTTGCTAAGCCATTTCCTTGGGGGTAATAACTGGCAAAATATTTCAGTTTGATCCTTTTTTCTAAAGAAAAAACACTCATATCGAGGGATGCAAATTAGGAAGCATTATCGAAGACCAAACACTCGGGAATACCAAATCTAGTAATGATGTTCGAGTCAAGGAAAGATATTACCTGACTAGTGTTTACCACTTTTAGTGGTGTAGCCTCAGACCATCTAGTAAAATAGTCTATTGTTGTAATGATGTATTTATGCTACTGTGAGGAAGTGGGGTTAATCGGCCTTATGATGTCAAGACCCCACTCTTGAAAAGGTGAATCTTCCAAAACATGTTGTAAGGGGAATGTTGCTTTTTGTACTCATCCAACAGCCTTTTGGTAGATTATGCATTTACGACATAATGCATGGGCATCTTTGAACAACGTGGGCCAATAATACCCGACTCTTAATACTTTGTGAGAAGTGGTGTCTCCACCAAAATTCCCACCAGCTTCACTTGCATGCAGTTCAAATAATACTTTCTTTGCTTTATCTCTTTCCAAACAATGCATGAGGACGTTATCAAAAATTTTACGGAATAATACACCATTTACCAGCTGGAAAGGTGCAGATTTTAGTCTTAATGCTCTTCTCTTTTTTGGATTGAGATGGTGAGGAGTAGATCCGTATGTTAGATAAACCTTAATATCATCAAACCAAGAATTAGAAACAACTTGTGTACAATAGATTTGATTTTGACTACGCTGATTTACAGTTAAGACATTAATTTGGCCTTGTTGCTCTTCAACTGAATCAACCACTAGTTTGCACAGACCTTGACCTCTAACAATTTGTGCAGGGGTAATTTTGAGGTCATACTCTTGTAATGATGTCATCCAGTTTGCCCGTTTTTCACCCAATTCCTTTTGTACTAACAAGTTTCTGACAGTAGGATAAGGCACAATGAATTTAGTTTTGGATTTTAGTAAATATGATCGGAAATGTTTCACTGCTTTGAAAACTGCATAATCCTGTTGATCTACAACTGGGTAGTTAAGCTTTTCTCCTTTGAAGGATGAGATCATAAAGGAAATGGGGATTTCATTTCTTTCAGCATTCTTTTGGGTCAACACAACGACATAATATCAATCAGAGGTGAAAGTATAAAGAGTGAAATCTTGTGAAAAATTAGGACTTATTAAGGAAGGGGCCTCCACTATGGATTTTTTTATGGAATCAAAAGATTTATTTTCCTGTGGTCCCCAATGATACTGAACATCATTTTTAATTAATTTTTTCAATGGCCTTACCATTTCTGAGAAACTCAAGACAAACCTTCTGACAAAATTGATCTGGCCTAAAAAGGATTGCATAGATTTTTTGGAGGAGAGGGGAGGAAGTTTGGTAATGGATTGAGTTCTTTTGGGATAGATGATCATCCCATCACTGGATACTTTGAATCCGATAATTTTGCCTTGTTCCACTGCAAATATTGACTTCTTAGGGTTGAGAGATATGTCGTACTTGCGACATCGTTCTAGGACAAGCCTAAGGTGAGACAAGTGATCTTTCTTGTTTTTGGAGAAAGTCGTAACGTCATCAAGATAGACCACTACAGATTGATTTAGGAGACCATGAAAACAAATATCCATTTCTCTATGAAAAGTGGCCTCGACATTTATAATCCCCAAAATCATCTTCCTGTAGGCATAAGTACCCCATGGGGTATGAAAAGTGGTTTTTAACTGGTCTGGGGGAGACATGAGGACCTGGTTGTATCCCGAAAAATCATCTAGAAGTGATAGTCTTTCGAAACCAGATACCTGCTGAAGGATTTGTTCCATTGGAGGAATAGGATAATTGTCTTTGTCAGACGCTCGGTTCAAGTTCCAAAAATCGACGCAGAGTTGAATTTCGCCACTTTTCTTCCTTACAGGAACCAGATTAGACACCCATTGTGTGTGTCTCACTGGGAATATTATCTTTGCATTCAATAATTTATTTAGTTCTTTCTTGACTGTTGGTTCCATCTTAGGGTGCAACTTTCTCAGCTTCTGTTGGAAAGGTTGAGTTTGGGGTTTCATGGGGATGATATGTTGTATTATATTAGGGTCAAAAGTCTTCAAACCATCATATGTCCAAGCAAAGTGATCTAAATTATTTTCGGCACAAAATGAGAGCGGAGATATAATAAATAAATGCACAAAGATATCGCAGAAATTCAATAATATAACATAAATGTATCAAAGATGCAACCATAAACACAGATATATAGTAATACACTATTTCTATTAATGAAAGAAATGTACAGAGACTGTAAAAATACAGAGTGAAAGACTCGCTAGAATGGTGGCAGCTTATCTCTGAGAAGAGATGTGACGGCTACTCGCATTCACAAGAAGATGATTACAATGAGGCTCTGAAGGCCTTTTTACAATAAGCAGGAATGTCAAAAACCATAGACATCCAAAAACCTAACCCTAGGAGATGAAGCGCCAAAAGTCATGTGGGCCCCGTTTGGGTAAGTGAGTACATCAACTTCCCGAGGTCGTAACTTTTGCATACGATCTCCGGTTTAGGCGTATGATAGCTCGTTAGAAAGGTATCATCGAGGAGATTCATTTTGGGGGCTAAATTATTCCTTTGTCTATCATTGAGAACCTTTATATTGAAAAAACTTCATTTAGGCCCTCAAAATGGCCCCGGAAGTTAAAACCTACTAAAAATAGTATATTGCCAAAATTGCTAGAAAACTGTTTTGAGCTAGTCGAAAAAGGTGGGTGGCCACCGATATCCACCTGAATCACAAAGAAAAAATTAAATTCTTTAAACATTTTTATAAAAGAGGACCACTCTTGTTTGGAGAATCCCACTCCCAGATTGATATATTGTGGATTATCTTTAGTCCCTAGATTTACCTTTTCATAAGTCAAGGAAGAGCTGTTTGTTTTACAATTTACCGACTTTCTGAATTTATCATGGAAATCATAAAACTTTTCTAAACTTATCACAGATTTAGGAATAGAGTTTACTAGATCAGATGTCGATTCGAGAGACCAAGGCTTTGATATTACTGTAAAATTGCGGAGGTTTTCATTGTGAGTGCCTTCATCGATAATTGTGCCTTGGAAGGTGTCCTCCATGTGCAAAAAACTGATGATCTACTGATCATCATCAAACACCCTCCAATTAGTGACGTTGTCTAGGATCGATGATCTAAACAATGACTCAATTGAAAATGCATTCGGATAAATACCTTCTGTGGGAAAAAGTTTAGAAGTGATGTTAGCTAATAAATCAGCCTCAGAATTGCTTAATCTAGGAATGGAATTGATGTTAAATGTGGAAAATTTGTGCATTAGATTCCATACCTTAGTTTGGTAACTTTTTAGGTGTAGTGACAGACAATGTATGGAATTTCTTACTTGACTGACCACAATTTCCAAATCGTCAAATACCATTAAGTTCTTTATGTTCATATCTACAACTTTCTTGAGTCCTTGTAAAAGTGCCTCGTATTCGATGATGTTATTGGTGCATTCAAACTCTAATCGACAGACGATAAAAATTTTATTACCTGTCGGGTCGATGAGTACACATCCTACACCAACTCCTTCTTTAGATTTGGATCCATCAAAGTAAAGTGACCATCTTTGAGCTTCGTCGGCAGTGTTTGGCACATTTGGTAAAGATGTTGACTGAGTACATGTCATGAGCTCAACAGTTGTTCCGGATCGATGATGGGGGAAGTTTCGGCCATGAAGTTACTGAATAAAGTGTTCATTCCCTGCATTTCAGCTGAATTACTGGAAGCAGTAAATGGTTCATTAGAATCATTCAAATCCATTATGGAATACTTGAGGTAACGTTCACGGTTAATCCTAATTTTATTTGGATTTCCATTTTCTGACAGCCATAAATGCGACCAATCTATTGCAAAGTAACCATGTAGTTGCTCGGACCAATCCCTGCTCAAGAATAAACCATAGACCTCGGGGATGTCAACAACAATGATGTCAATAATCTGGTGAACTTTAGGATTAGAAGATAACCTAATGAGCACATTTTTTAGTTCACCAATTACCTTAACATTCATCTGATCGAGCTGAATGATTTTAAGACTAGAAGGTTGAACTTCAACGTTTATTTTTTGGAAAACAGACAAGGGCATGAAATTTGATGATGTGCCGAAATCTACCATACAATTATGTACATTTCTATTGAAAATTTCAAAAGTTAACAAGAAAGGTGGGACATTTGTGCGAGTATTAATAGCAGAATTCTGTTGATTTTTAGCTCTTGTCCTTGAAATTATTTTATCTACATTTGATACAGGTTTTTTAGAGAGATCCCTTTTATCTGGGGTTTCAGGTGTTGTTTTGGTAGGGCCTTTTGATTTGTTTTAGAACTGATTTCTGCAATTTTCTTTCTATTCAGATTGTTGTTTTTACTATTTTCTATGATGTTCTGAAGCATTTTCTGTAGAAGAAGAGGGAATTTCAAAAGTTCGTAAACAAAAATATTATCTCTAAGTTTCTTTAGGTCTTCAATCAAATCATACTCTAAATTTGGGGCTGCTAAATTCTGTTTTGTTTCAGCTTGTTTAAATTGTTTTGGAGGCACATTAGTACTTATTTTGGAAGAGGATTTACTCTGAGTTTTGTTTCTAGTGTTGTAAGGATGGACAGTTTCAAAATTGGCTTGAAAAATACTGTCGGAAAAATGTCCGAAGACATTGGGAGATGATTACTCTTATTCAATTGTTTCTTCTTCAACCACGTCTTCAGAATTCTCAGGCGGGACTTAGTTATCATGTGCTTCAAGGATAGTCTGTAGAGTGTATTGTAAGCTTTCAAAATTCAGACCCTCAGGGGTCATATTCGGTCGGTTGGGAGGAAAAGGTTTTCTGAAAGGAGGTTTATAACTTCCTTTGCTCGAAGATGCTTCTTCATCTAATCTCCTCAATTCTACGACTTGATTTGATAATTTTTGGATGACCTTTTGCAAACTTTCTAAGTCTGAGGTTTCTGATTGGATTTTAGTTTGGGGAGGCCTAGTAAGAATTTCTATTTTCTTCTTAAAACATGGGGTTATTTCAGCCTCATTACTAAGATTATATTTCAAGCTCAAAATATCTCTTTCGATTTGGCTGGCCTCCTCGAAGGCTTCCAGTAATGTAGAATTTTTAGACCTTTTAACCCAAATTATTATATTATGGTGTGGAGATTTAGTGTAATATGCCACAATAAGGCTTTCTGCAGGCATTGAATCAGTGGGGATTCAACTTTTTAACATGAGGAACCTTTGGTTAAAATATTTTACTTTCTCCTTAGGGTTCATCTTTAAGCTGGAGAGTTCCATGACCAAGACTTCAAGAGATTTATCATCTTCGAACTTCTCTAAGAAACAGGTCTAGAATTTGTCCCAAGATACGATGGTGTGAGGTTGTTGGGCGAAATACCATGTAGATGCATTACCCTCAAATGTGTAAGGAAAAATTCTACATACTACATATTCATGTTATACACTTCAGAGTCTAATGGCTAGCATGAATTTCTTTATGTGATCCTCGATGATTTGCTTAGAATCCGGATCGAACTTAGGTAACCATTTATTTGGGTGTTTTGGTAAAGGGTGTTGGGGTCCAGGTACAACCAAGACATCTTGATCGAGCCAAGGCCTGGCGGGATTGTTTTGATTTTTCATGGGTGTAGGTGGTGTTGAAGGCTGAGATGGTTCAAATGAAGAATTTCCTTCGTCAGCTGGCTCTCCTTCTGAAGAGGAAGGAGATGAATGAGGTGGGGAAGGTGGAATACCAGATCCTTCGGCTCCAAGAGTAGGGGTATGGTCAGGATTTGTGGTATTTAAAAGAAGACCAGTGACTTCAATTTGTTCTCTGATATCAAATAAATCTAAAGGTTGATTCAGTGGACGACCAGGTTGTCTAATACAAGCCAAAGCACTGTGTGTCCTTAAAAGTGACTAACGAACAATTTCTTGTACGTTGGTCCCTTGAGGGTTTGGTGTTACTGGCTCAATGAGAATCTAGGGATTTTCATTCGAGGTGGTTGTTGTTTCAGAAGTAACGTTGTTGTCAGAATGACTCCATGTTACTATAGGGGAGCGAGTGTGTGGGGGAGGAGTCTTGCGACTTCCACATGCCATCAATTGTATTCAAGCCCTCCTTCTAGCGCCATTTGTTGACGAGCAAAAATGACCATCCATCAAATGGAAGAACAAGTCCGGTCCGTGGTTGTCTAAATAACCCAAGTTTTTTGGTGTAACTCGTTCCGACGGGTTTAATGGCTCCGTTAGCCAATCTAAAAAAGAACCAAATAAAATAAATGAAATAACTAACTAATTGTTAATCACTATATATATGTACATACGTATAATGTAACTATTGTAGATCTATTTAAACAAAAGATTTACTTATCTTACTTATGTACATGATATACAAACTGCAAGTTTTAATCTAAACTTATGAAAATCAATGTGAAAAATGATTGCTTCGAAGAAGCAGATAAAGAAAGCACATAAAAATATTTTTTTGTTTTTCCTTTATAAATCTAAACTGATATGGAAAAATACTATGAAACAAAAACATGTGGATAGTCAAAAGTCGAACCATACATTCGAGTTTCAGTGATAAGTAAATGAAAGAAAAATGTAAATGAGCTAACTTTTTAGTGAGTTAGTAATATGTATCCAAGCATATGCATGATTAGAGAACGTCCAACTATCATGTCCAAGAGGGAAACCTGCAATTGTAATGTCCCCAAGGCCGAGCCCAGTTGTAAATCTTGTTTATGAAATGAGTTGTAAAATGTTTTATAGGCTGGTGAGACAAGTTTATATAACATGGTGGGCTTATGTGATTGTTAGGCCAGAGAGACTAAGGGTTGAAGGCCAAGAGCCTGATTTTCTACATGTATCAGTGCAGAACATTAATAAGATATAACCACCACTGCATGCAGACTGACCACAATGAATGAGTGATGTGGGACTAAGCTTCCTCAAAGTGGGCAAGGGATTAGGGGGTTGGAAGGTGGGATGAGGGGCTAAGTGTTGAGCCTAGGGGGCTAAGCCTAGGGATTTAAGTCCTTGGGAATAATATTTTAATATTATTCCAAAAAGAATGTGAGTAATATGTTTTTATCCTAAGTTCTTTTGGAATGACATGTGACTTCCAAATGGTGGAAGGAACACACGCTGATGGAAGCATGCAGCTTCACGGGTGACAATTGTCAACCCAGGCGCATGCAAATAAAGCATCTGAGATCAGCTGTGTTGGGGGTTCCTCCACCATTCGACCCTCGATTGCCTGAGTGTGAATCATCCGAACTCTGCAGAGATACCCTCGTGCATCCTCTGAACCGGGAGAAAGGCCTGTGTTTGTTTTGAGATAGCCTGTACATCCTGTTGTGAACTGTGGATTCTGAATCGACCCCTACGTGGACAACTCATCATGCATCTCCAAGAATTATAGAGTGTGAGTCTACTCCATGTTTCCAAATTAAGAAAATGAAAGTGTACTGTCCTGCTAAGCCGGGTTATGTTGTTGCACCTGTCTGTAGCTTCCCTGGGGTGTTCATGTATGTTTTCCCCATTGGCTTTTGTGGTCACGCAGTGTTGGACTGCGTGTGGCTTGTTGGCCAGTTTGTACAACACTCTCTCCAGGTGAGAGAGGTGATTGAAGTTGGAAGAACAGGTTGTTGGGCCTGTGAGAGGCTCTCTCTAGGTGAGAGAGTGCACAAATGAAGGAGAGAACTCCTAGAAGGAACCCTGTAGCTTCCACAGAGCTCAGAGACTTCTGGTTCGGTATGTTGCTGAAACCCAAAGCAAGGGAGGTTAGCAACCAAAGGACTATCTAGGTGATAGATAAGGTGTATACTCCTGGGGTGGAACATGCATGTGGAGAAGGAGAGTCTGTGGGCGGTGGGTATAAGTAGTTCCTAGGAGAGAATCCTTCCTTGTGATTGTGTGTTTTCCCTGTAACCTCAGCCTAGCCTAGGATTCCTTGCCTTGGGGGTGGAGCTTAGTTCCAGATCGGGGGTGACCCATTGCTGAGATTGATGAGCAGTGTGGCCTAAGGCTAGGAGGTTCATGGAAGGCTTGCACTTGGTTGGTGGAATTACCACCGTTTCAAAGATAAGTACCAGATGATGTTTTAATTACTTTTCTGCATGTTTGTTTATTTATATTTATCATGTATTCTGCTGTGCATACGAATTAATGTTAAATCCATTGATTATTTATGTCAGCAGTAAATTTGTGCTGACTCCGAGTTTAAATGTGTTTAACCTATTTTAAATCCATGTTATTAATTAAGTATAAAATGATTTTGTTCCGCTAAGTAGCGTCTGACCGGCCAGTGGGTTGGATGACGGCCCGACATGGGGGTGTTACGATTTGGTATCAGAGTGTTACAGTATGAAAGGGGTTGTTACAGTTTGGTATCAGAGCCAAGGTTTCAACACTGAGCTTAGATGGGCCAGTTGAGTGGTCTTTGGACTGAGGGTTTGAGGAGAAATTGTGTCTGGAGGACCAATTTTGGACCTTTGAATGCTCCTGAGTGTCAAGGAGTTACTTGACCATATTACAAAGCTTAGGACGTGTAGCAGTGTTATGAAACCACAACTGGGGTGGCATCTGGCCACAGGGAGAGAGGAATCCACACCAGAAGTGTTGGATCCTTAGGATCTGTTTGGGAGGGAAGGCAAACCCTCGTGATCGTCAGAACTGGAGAACGTGCATAGGGTTTAAAAACCCTTGAGAGTTGCACATGAAACATGGAAATCACGATACGGAAAATCCCGAATATGTCGAGACCATCCATCGGGGGGGGGCACGTGGCTGCCATACGATGTTTTGACACGCAAGAAACCAAAGGGGAAGAACCCTGTGTTCGCAAGTCACGAAATAGTGAAACCCGAAATTCCGAAATGATCTACACCATAGATCGTAAGAGAGGAACTTGATTGTTTGATCAAGTGGAAGAATAGATAGTAATTTAGGAATTTCGGCAAACAAAAGTTCGAGATGTGTGGATGCATGAACTCCCGATGCTCGAAACCCCAAAACACCGAAAATATCTGCGTCGTAAATCTGAGAGAAGTCTAACCGTTGGATTTCCTTGGAATGGACGTGGACACATGGGTGTGTACCACATGCCAGTGAGTCGAGAAGACAAGTGAGAATGGTGGGACCTGATGACATCATCGAAGGTGACATGGACCCTCCTGAACGTACCATGTGCCACTATGGTTAAGGGTGACAGCTGTGCTGTAGGCCCGAAGAATAAAGTAAATCAAAATTTCAGAATTCGGGAGTTGGAGTGACATGGGGTTGGGAGTCACTGCATTGTGAACTCCCGTTTACCGAAGACCCGAAAACCCGAAGTGCCGAGTCCCAAAATCCCTACCAGGGTTGGTGATAGTTGTGCTGTGGGCCCAGGGGAAGAGAGGTTGGAAGTTTGGGAGTCAAGAGTTGAAGAGGGAAGTGAGTGCGAGAACCTTCGGGGACCAAAAACCCCGAAACCCGAAACACCGAAGTTTTGAAATCAAAAATTTTCCAAGGACATAAGAACTATCGAGGATTTAACTGTTGGATCCTCGCGGACAATAAAACCGAATTCCCGAAGTCTCGAAAATTTGCAGAGCCAAGCAGGGCTCAGAAAACCTAGTGAATTTGAAACGTTTTCTTATTCACGTTGGCTAATGAATGTTGTGATTTTTTTATTAAGGGTTTAAGGCCTGACAAACTTCAGTTGATTGCATGTTGTGTGTGCAAATTTCAACGAGTGTCAGGACAGTTGAGTATATAAATGGAATAGGTGCAGATTGCCTCCGAAACAGAGGACGAAAGGGTAGGAAGGGATGTCAACTTGGGAGTTGAAGCAACGAACTCCAATGGGCACGGAAGAGAATTGGATAAGGAAGGAAATATAATGAAAATCATTGAAGGATTGTAGAGATATGCCTAGGCTCGCCGAGTTGATAGCCGAAAGCTCATGAAAGTCAGGGATAGGCAGGGTGAATTCAACTTAAAGATGTTGAAGATCCTGGAAATAATAGAAAGGAAATTGGAAAAGGAGAGTGACACAAGCAAAACAGGGAGTCTCAGGACCCCTGAAAGAAAAAGAAGATCGAGGAGTGGTAGAAGACATTATCGTCACTCCCCAAAGAATTCCAGTAGGGAAGCACACAGTAGTTCAAGCCTGTCCCCTACCAGGAAACACTGAAGATCTGGAGTGGATGAATTGAAGGGAGAGATGAACAAGATCAAGCCTACAACATTCGATGGAGAACATAAGAAGGAGGAAGATGCTGAAACATGGTTGCTTGGAATGAGGAAATATTTCCAACTGCGGAATTATTCCGCTCATGCAGAAGGAAGAATTGCGATGTATCAATTGAAAGGAAAAGCATCCATGTGGTGGGATCAGTTTGTGTAGGTGCAACACATCAGAGAGAAAGATTTCACTTGGAAGGAGTTCAAGGGACATTTTGAGAAGAAATACCGGACTAAAAGATACTATGACAGAAAGATGAAGGAGTTCTTTGAACTCAAGCTAGGGAGCATGACCATTGATGAATATGAACGAAGTTTCTTGGAACTACTGAAGTATGTTCCATTCATCAAAGATGAGGCTGTCAAGATTTAGAGGTATCTGAGTGGACTGCCACCTGCCATTGGTGACAAGATTTAGTATGATGATCCTAAGACTATGGAAGAAACAATAAGAAGGGAAAAATGCTTGTATGAACAACAAAGATAAAGGCCTACTTTTCGGAAGGCTTGGGATGATCAGAAGAAGTTCAGGAAAGAGCAGAGGCTGAAGGGAAACAAGCCTCCCTTTTTTCGAAACAGTCCTCAGGGATATCCATCCTTTAGACAACCCAGGAAGGATGAAGTGGGTTAACAAATGCCCAAACTGCCACCTATGGAGTGTTGGGGCTGTAAAGGAAACCATAGGTACCGAGACTGCCCCCATAGAAAAGATAAAGAGAGAACCGTCCACAATGTTCAGCAAGCTGAAACAGTGGAGGATATGGGAAGCAGGATGCCAAGGATCTACGCAGCCTTGGACAACAAGCAAGAATAATTTCAAACGCACATGATTGAAGTGGAAGGTATGATTAACAACTGACCATTCATTATTTTAATTGATTTAGGGGCTAGCCATAGTTATGTAGATCCTAGGGTGGTGGAAAGTTTGCATTTATCAAGAAGCAAACATGAAAAGTCTTGGTTAGTACAGTTGGCTACAAGAACCAAGAGGAAATTCGCTGAGTTGGTGAAGTCCTGTCCTGTGGACATGAAAGGACTGAGCACGAAGGCTGAATTGAATATTTTTCCTTTAGGCTCTTATGACTGTTTAATTGGAATGGGCTGGTTGGACCAACACCATGCCCTTCTGGACTGTTGTAACAAGAAGTTTACATGCCTGGATGAGGAAAGGAATCATAAAACAGTCCAAGGGAATCCCATAGCTGTGGTGGTTAGAGAAATCTCAACAATGCAGCTGAAGAAGTGCTACAGAAAAAGGTTGTCAATTATTTGCAGCCCGTGTGGAGGAAGCATCCAGAGATGAAGTCTCAAGGATTGAAGACCATGAGGTACTCACAGATTTCAAAGATGTATTTCAGGAGGTACCTGGACTACCTTCGAAGAGAGACATCGATTTTTCTATAAATTTGATGCCTGGAGCAGCTCCAGTGTCGAAAGCTCCTTATAGAATAAGTATGCCATAACTAAAAGAGTTGCAATTGTAGCTTGAGAGCTTCTAAAGAAGGGGTACATTCATCTCAGCATGTCACCTTGGGGTTCCCTGGTCCTGTTTGTGAAGAATAAGGATGGGACGTTGAGGCTGTGCATTGATTTTCGACAGTTGAACAAGGTAACTGTCAAGAACAAGTATCCTCTACCGAGGATCGATGATCTTTTTGATCAGTTGAAGGGTGAAAAAATATTTTCAAAGATAGATCTCAGATCGGGATATCACCAGGTAAGAATAAAGGATGAGGACATCAACAGGACCACCTTTAGAACAAGGTACGGTCATTACGAGTTCACAGTGGTGCCATTTGGATTGTCAAACGCACCTGCTGTTTTTATGTGCTTGATGAATGGTGTATTCAGGGACTATTTAGACAAGTTTGTCATAGTCTTCCTGGATGACATCTTGGTGTATTCCAAGTCAGAGGAAGAGCATGAAAAACACCTGATACTGGTGCTGCAAGTGTTTAGAGGACATCAACTGTATGCCAAATTGAGCAAATGCTCATTTTACCAAAGGCATATACATTACTTGGGGCACATTATTTCGGAAGAAGGGATCATTGTGGATCCTAAGAAGGTTGAGGCCATCCGAGAATGGTTAGTGCCAAGGAATGTGGTGGAAGTCAAATCCTTTATGGGTTTGGAGGGCTATTACAGAAGGTTTATAGCAGGATTCTCAAAGATAGCTCATCCTATCACTTCCTTGCAAAGGAACGAGAAAAAGTTTCAGTGGACTGAAGAGTGTGAGAAAAGTTTCCAGTGATTGAAGCAGTTGTTAACCAATGCTCCAATATTGAGGATTGCAGATCCAAATATGGATTTCATGGTGTGCACATATGCGTGTAAGGATGGGAAGGAGATTCGAATTGAGAACAGAACACAATGGTCTGAAATATTTATTCGATCAACCAACCTTAAACGCTAGACAAAGAAAGTGGCTGGAATTTCTGTGTGAATACGACTTTGATATCAAGCATATCAAAGGGAAGGAAAACAAGGTGGTTGATGCACTCAGCAGAAAGGTGCACAACCTACATGCTTCAACCATTAGCATGTACAGGACTGATATCAAGGATAGAATTTTGGAAGCTGCAAATGCAAATTTGCAGTACAGAGATTTGGTAGCAAATCTACAACAGAGTGAAAGGCCACAAAAAAGGGAAATTTACACCTTGGAAGATGATGGATTACTTCTGTATAAAGACAGAGTGTATATACCCAATGTCCAAGAATTGAAACTTGTGATTCTAAAAGAAATGCATAACGTGACTTATGCTGGACACCCTAGATATCAGAAGACTGTGGCAGCAGTCAAGAGCCATTACTTTTGGCTGGGTATGAAGAGAGAGATCGCTGAATACATCGCCAGATGTATGGAGTTCCAGAAAGTTAAGGCTAAGCATAGGCACCTAGCAGGGTTGCTGCAACCTTTTCCCATTCCTGAGTGGAAGTGGGAAGTGGTGACCATGGATTTTATTACAGGATTGCCCAGAACGAGCAAGCAACATGATTCGATCATGGTTGTGGTGGACAAGCTTACAAAAGCTGCCCATTTTATTTCTCTGAAAACCACTCACAAGGTAGCAGATGTTGTTGATATCTTCTTGAAAGAAGTGGCATGCTTGCACAAAATTCCTAAAACGATTGTGTCTGATAGGGACCTGAAATTCACCTCGAATTTCTGGAAAGGACTGTTCAAGGGATTCAGAATGAATATGAATTTTAGTACAACTTATCATCCCGAGTCTGATGGATAGACAGAGAGGGTGAACAGAGTAATAAAATACATGCTGAGAATGTACGTGATGGACAAACCATTAAGATGGGAATACTACCTGCATTTGGTAGAATTCGCCTACAATAATTGGTATCATGCATCGTTGGAAATCAGCCCATTTGAATGATCTAAAAATAGAAGGCTGACTTGTTATGCTATGCAAGCACCCTCTACTTCATAAAAATAAACTTTACAGGACCTTGCTTCATGTGTTAAAATATGCAAAATAAACTTATGTCTTAAGTTCATGTATCTTCTTGTAAATGCTTATGTGTGAGGATATGTTCTTTTAAATGGTTAAATATGTACTTTCAATAAATACACATCAATATAACTTGTAGAAAATAAACCATCAAACTCATAACAAGAACAAGATGATAAAGGAGTTCACCCCCCTCCGGGCTACATCTCCTTGAGCCTCCATCAATGGACTTGGCTCTCTGGGATTAATTTGTCAAAAGTTATTTTACAAGCTACTGCTCAACTTCAATGGAAAAACAGACTGTACCATTGAGATTAGAACACATAAAAAACCCCAAAAATGACTAATAGAACTCTGAAAATAGATCATGGCTCATCCGGGCATGACCTCTTCTACATGTGGCCATAAGCTTCCCTGAGCTTATCTTTGTTAAAAACACCTGTAAAAGTCCTCAACAGCCTCTAAAACCTATCCCAATGTGTTCAGAGCATAACAATTAGCCAAAAATGATTATTCAATCACAGAAAACAAACATAGGCTCACCAAAACATGTCCTCGATCAATGAGGGCTTCAAGCTCCCTGGAGCTTGATGAAACTTCAATGGCTAAAAAACCTGCAAAATAAGTCTTCAAATGGTCTTGATAACAGTGCCAATGGATTTAGGACGTCCAAAAACCCCTATCTGGTCTTTTACGGCACCTCAATCGGCCAAAAAATGAGAAAGTTAGGCCTCCTGCCATTCTCTTCCTTCAACCTTGCTGAAACTGGTTCGCCAAATTGCACCTCTGTGTGCTTGAACTAAGAACGCACTCCAAATCCATGTTTAAACCAAACACACACGCGCAACCGAATAACTATGCAAACTGTAGGACGGTTAGGGCACCTCCAGCCCCTAATCGCCAAGCTCTCGGGCACATGGTGGGTCCTATGACTTCGCGCAAATGTAAAAAAGGGCCAACTGCCAAAACCGTTTTAAAACCACCCCCACGCTCCTGGTTGTGGTCACATGGTGGCTAGGCATATAGCCACGGGCTTCATTTAAAAACCCCGCACCAAAACTTCATTTGAAATGTGCGCACACAAATATTATAATGGTCACATGTAAAGGGTGGTGTGACCGGGGGCTAACCCTTTTGAAACACATAGACCCACGCATAAATATTATAGTATGGTTGTATGTTTCAAATTATAAAACCGTGGGTCGGGGCTAAGCCCCGACCCGAACCCCCGCCATTTAAAACAACATTCAAATTGAAATATAATTGAAACCATACAATAAACAAGTCATATTGTATGGTGCGTTGGCAGCGCGGACTTTGCAAAGCCTTTGCATTGTGGTGGAGGTCCGGGGTTCAAATTCCACGGACCCCATAAAATTTTGAACTGATAAACCATTAGAACAACAACCAATAAAGGGGTGCCACGTGGCAGCCCATGACTGGGCCACGTGGCACCATAACATTTGCTAAGAAATTGCCACGTGTCGTCCACTGATTCGACCATAACTGCCAATCCGAAACTGACACATCACCTACCACGTCAACATGTACGATCAAGCCATGTCAACGTACGATCATGACATGTCAGTATCCGTACGGACTGTACGGACTGCACAGTCAACATCCATTTTTTTACCTGTTTGACGATTTGAACAGATCACGATATCTCTCACTCCCGACGTCCGTTTGAGACGAAACAAATTGCGTTGGGTTCATAATGACGAGGGCTACGCTCACGTTTGTTTTGAGGCAATTCCGAGAATTCTGATTTTTGAGCTAAAATTTGACCCCTGGTCCAGATTTTGATCACACCTTCCCACTGAAAGGATTTTGGACCCACAAAAGCTTATGATTATCTATCTGCTTTCACGTTATATCAACTGATTCTACTTGAAAAATATTTTCGACAATCACCTGAATACTTTGACATGCCTTGCACTGCAACTGGCTATGTCCCTCAACCACTATTCTCTAGTTGCTGCTGACCCACTGTTCTCTCTGTGCTTGGAAGACTGCCAACCTTCCCACTGAGAATCAAGTCCCTCATGAACTCTTTGACGTCAACATAATCAACTCTCCAATGGTTGCAAAAACTTTCCTGCGACATCTTGTCACAAGCCAAGAAAACCATCAATCTTGAAAACAAATTATACAAGACTGAAAAATGATGCCAACAAAGTTTTTTTCTTCAAACAAACTGTCGCATCTCGTAATTTATCAAAGCACATGGTGTTTTCTTGCATCATGGTGTACTCAAAATCAACTTTCAAGTCAATAAACACCATCGACTAAACATAAGTCGAAAAACATGATCGACACACATAGTCGTCAGACAATCATCAACACCAATCGAGACTCATTTGAAACATCTCGACCTTCCAAAATGACAAGTCGACAAACATGATATACAATCATGTTACATTCATGATGAACCATCACCAGGTTTACTTCTTACACATACATAAAAACAAATGTATGTGCATGACTCTTCAACTCTTCTTTCAGTACAAACATAAGTACAAAACCCCAAAAACATGTGGGTACATAAGAGCTGAACATGAAAAAGATACATGGCTGTAACAAGTGAACATCATATCCATCTTTTACATCATCCTGGTGAATTTATGCAACAACAAAAATGCCTTCAAAATAAATTGCATTCACATGCAACTTGCATCATGCAAGTTGTGATAAACTGCTGCAACTTATCATGCTTCCCATAAATGCACACTTAACACTGAAAAGTTCATTTACAACAGAAAAATGCAAGCGTTACTTGCTCAAGAAATCCAACCATTTCTTACCAAGCCAACTCAATGGTGACTTTTTCTGCTGAACATCGTCCTCTTGTGAATCATCTTGACTCACATCGATGATGGAATCTCCTCTTCCATTCTTGCCAATCTCTTTATCCATCTGCTTCTTATGCCGTGGATGAGTGGTTGGATGCAATGTCCAACATTGGTCAATGAGATGACCCCTCTTCTAACAATGAGTGCAAATCTTTTGCATCCTCTTTTCATGCTGTCTTTTCTTAGACAGTTTCCTGAAAGTGGTTAATCTTTTCCAACATTTTGAAACATGATGGTTATACAAACCACAATATGTACATGGATTCTTTCTTCCATTTTTACATACAAATTTATCATGCTTAACATAATCAAAAGCAACTGAATGATAAGCGGAATTATACCTTGAACATTCACCTTTATCGCCTCTTTGAGGAGGTGAATCTGAAGAGTTACATGCTCTCCTTTGAAGACCATCAACATTGTCCTTGTCCTCATTACTGTCACAACTCTTTCGTTTCACACATTCGCATTCATCTTGAACACAAGCCTTGCATGCTGGAGGGATTGAACTTTCAACAAAAGTTCTTGAAATTTCACCTTTAAAGCCTTCTTGAGGAGGTGAACTCGAAACAAAATTTATCCTTGGAACTTTTTCCTTTGTCTCCTCAACTTTGGAATTTTCTCCATCTCTTCGTTCATATCCAAGACCACAACACCTAGGTCTCTCTTCAACAACAATAGGCTCAACAATGCCTTGTGCATGCTTGCCTAACCCTTTACCTTCATAGCCCATTTTTAACAACAACTTGGACCCTATTCCTCTTGTGTGACTTTCAAAACCACCAAAACATTCATCTTGAGAGAAATTAGAAGATAAACTAACATTTCATACCTCATGTTCATGCATGTACTTGGTAAGGGTTTCCTTTGCCTCATGGAGTTGAATCTCCATCTCATGCAACCTTTCAAGAAGATGGTCTTTCTCCTTCTTCATGGCCATCAACTGCTCTTCAAGGGAAATGCGCTCATTTCTGTCTTCACACATATCTTTCATTAAATCTCTCATAGTTAGAATCTCTTCTTTGTCAAAGAATTTAGATAATGAATATGTATGAGAACTATCAATGCTTGAAGCTTCCTCCATCCTTGGAAGATATCAAACTTCAACACAAAACTTGCACAATAACCAACAGCTAAATCTCAAGCTATCAATGGAAAACACATGAGCAAAACAAACTATGCTCTGATACCACTTGATCTAAAAATAGAAGGTTGACTTGTTATGCTATGCAAGAACCCTCTACTTCATAAAAATAAACTTTACAGGACCTTGCTTCATGTGTTAAAATATGCAAAATAAACTTATGTGTTAAGTTTATGTATCTTCTTGTAAATGCTTATGAGGATATGTTCTTTTAAATGGTTAAATATGTACTTTCAATAAATACACAACAACATAACTTGTAGAAAATAAACCATCAAACTCACAACAAGAACAAGATGATAAAGGAGTTCACCCCCCTCCGGGATACATCTCCTTGAGCCTCCATCAATGGACTTGGCTCTCTGGGATTAATTTGTCAAAAGTTATTTTACAAGCTGCTGCTCAACTCCAATGGAAAAACAGACTGTACCATTGAGATCAGAACACATAAAAACCCCAAAAATGACTAATAGAACTCTGAAAACAGATCATGGCTCATCTGGGCATGACCTCTTCTACATGTGGCCATAATCTTCCCTGAGCTTCTCTTTGGAAAAAAAACACCTGTAAAAGTCCTCAACAGCCTCTGAAACCTGTCCCAATGTGTTCAGAGCATAACAATTAGCCAAAAATGATTATTCAATCACAAAAAACAAACATAGGCTCACCAAAACATGTCCTCGATCAATGAGGGCTTCAAGCTCCCTGGAGCTTGCTGAAACTTCAATGGCTAAAAAACCTGCAAAATAAGTCTTCAAATGGTCTTGATAACAGTGCCAATGGATTCAGGACGTCCAAAAACCCCTATCTGGTCTTTTACGGCACCTCAATCGGCCAAAAAATGAGAAAGTTGGGCCTCCTGCCATTCTCTTCCTTCAACCTTGCTGAAACTGGTTCGCCAAAACACACCTCTGTGTGCTTGAACCAAGAACACACTCCAAATCCGTGTTTAAACCCAGCACATGCGCGCAACCGAATAACTGTGCAAACTGTAAGACGGTTAGGGTGCCTCCAGCCCCTAACCGCCAAGCTCTCGGGCACATGGTGGGTCTTATGACCTCGCGCAAATGTAAAAAAGGGCCAACTGCCAAAAATGTTTTAAAACCACCCCCATGCTCTTGGTTGTGGTCACATGGTGGTTAGGCATATAGCCACGGGCTTCATTTAAAAACCCTATGCCAAAACTTCATTTGAAATGCGCGCACACAAATATTATAATGGTCACATGTAAAGGGTGGTGTGACCGGGGGCTAACCCTTTTGAAACACATAGACCCACGCACAAATATTATAGTATGGTCGTATGTTTCAAATTATAAAACCGTGGGTCGGGGCTAAGCCCCGGCCCAAACCCCCGCCATTTAAAACAACATTCAAATTGAAATATAATTGAAACCATATAATAAACAAGTCATATTGTATGGCGCGTTGGCAGCGCGGACTTTGCAAAGCCTTTGCATTGTGGTGGAGGTCTGGGGTTCAAATCCCATGGACCCCATAAAATTTTGAATTGATAAACCATTATACCAACAACCAATAAAGGGGTGCCACGTGGCAACCCATGACTGGGCCACGTGGCACCATAACATTTGTCAAGAAATTGCCACGTGTCGTCAACTGATTCGACCACAACTGCCAATCTGAAACTGACATGTCACCTACCACATCAGCATGTATAGTCAAGGCACGTCAGAGTACGGTCATGCCATGTCATCATCCGTATGGATTGTATGGACTGCACAGTCAACATCCATTTTTTTTACCTGTTTGACGATTTGAATAGATCACGATATCTCTCGCTCCCGATGTCCGTTTGAGACGAAACAAATTGCGTTGGGTTCATAATGACGAGGGCTACGCTCACGTTCATTTTGAGGTAATTCTAAGAATGTTGATTTTTGAGCTAAAATTTGACCCATGGTCCAGATTTTGATCATTGAAGCACTTTATGGAAGAAAGTGAACACTCCAGTGAGCTGGGATAATCCAGCTGACATAGTAGTAGTTGGGCCAGAGTTGCTCAAGGAGATGGCTGACCAAATGATAAAAATTAAACAAAATTTGAAAGCTGCCCAGGACAGGCAGAAAAGTTATGCTGATAAGAACAGAAACCACCGAGAATTCAAAGTGGGTGATCATGTTTTCTTGAAAGTGAAAACTAATAGGAGTTCACTGAAGCTGGGAAGTTGTGCCAAGTTGGCAACAAGATTTTGTGGGCCATTTGAAATCCTGTAAAGGATTCGGCCAGTTGCATACATGCTTTCATTACCTGCATCTATGACTGTACATAATGTGTTTCATGTTTCATTTCTTAAGAAATAAATACCTGATGCTATTCATGTCATCGAATGGAATGTGATTCATGTCGAACCAGAAGGTGTCCTGCAAGTGCATCCTGTGCGCATATTGGACATGAAAATAAAACATCTATGGAATCGAGATATACATCTTGTAAAGGTCTAGTGGACCTAGTACGGTCCTGAGGACGCAACATGGGAGCATGAAGATGTTATGCGGGTAGAGTACCCACATCATTTTTGAAAATTTTGAAAATCTTGCAGATGCTGTGTAAAGTTGCACTGAGGACAATGTAGAAATAAGGGGAGGGGGATTGTAATGTCCCCAAGGCCAAGCCCAGTTGTAAATCTTGTTTACAAAATGAGTTGTAAAATGTTTTATAGGATGGTGAGCCAAGTTTATATAAGATGGTGGGATTATGTGATTGTTAGGTCAGAGAGCCTAAGGGTTGAATGCCAAGAGCCTGATTTTGTACATGTACCAGTGAAAAACATTAATAAAATATAAACACCGTTGTGTGTAGACCGACCATGATGAATGATTGATGGGGGACTAAGCTTCCACATAGTGGGCAAGGGATTAGGGGGCTGGAAGGTGGGATGAGGGGCTAAGTGTTGAGCCTAGGGGCTTAAGTACTTGGGAATAATATTTTAATATTATTCCAAAAAGAATGTTAGTAATATGTTTTTATCCTAAGTTCTTTTGGACTGACATGTGACTTCTAAATGGTGGAAGGAACGCACGCTGATGGAAGCATGTAGCTTCACGGGTGACAAGTGTCAACCCAGGCGCATGCAAATAAAGCGTCTGAGATCAACCGTGTTGGGGGTTCCTCCACCATTCGACCCTCAATTGCCTGAGTGTGAACTGTCCGACCTCTGCAGAGATAACCTCGTGCATCCTTTGAACTAGGATAAAGGCCTGTGTTTGTTCTGAGATAGCCCGTACATCTTGTTGTGAACCGTGGAGACTGAATCTACCCCTGTGTGGACAACTCGTCACGCATCCCTGATAATTCCAGAGTGTGAGTCTACTCTGTGTTGCCAGATTAAGAAAATGGAAGTGTACCATCCTGCTAAGCCTGGTTATGTTGTTGCACCTGTCTATAGCTTCCCTGGGGTGTTCGTGTCTATTTTCCCCATTGCTTGTTGTGGTCACGCAGTGATGGACTATGTGTGGCTTGTTGGCCAGTTTGTACAACACTCTCTCCAGGTGAGAGAGGTGATTGAAGTTGGAAGAATAGGTTGTTGGGCCTATGAGCAACTCTCTCCAGGTGAGAGAGTGCGCAGAGGAAGGAGAGAACTCCTGGAAGGAACCCTGTAGCTTCCACAGAGCTTGGAGAATTCCAGTCCGGTCTATTTCTAAAACCCAAGGCAAGGGAGGTTAGCAGCCGAAGGACTATCTGGGTGATAGAGAAGGTGTATACTCTTGGGGTGGAACATGCATGTGGGGAAGGAGAGTCTGTGGGTAGTGGGCATAAGTGGTTCCTGGGAGAGAATCCTTCCTTATGACTGTGTGTTTTCCCTGTAACCTCAGCCTAGCCTAGGATTCCTTTCCTTGGGGGTGGAGCTTAGTCCCAACTCGGGGGTGACCCACTGCTGAGCTTGATGAGAAGTGTGGCCTAAGGCTGAGAGGTTCATGGAAGGCCTGCACCTGGTTGGTGGAATTACCACCGTTTCAAAGATAAGTACCAGATGATGTTTTAATTACTTTTCTGCATGTCTGTGTATTTATATTTATCATGTATTCTGATGTGCATACGAATTAATGTTAAAGCCATTGATTATTTATGTCAGCAATAATTTTGTGCTGACTCTGAGTTTAAATGTGTTTAACCTATTTTAAATGCATGTTATTAATTAAGTATAAAATGATGTTGTTTTGCTATGTAGTGTCTGACCGACCAGTGGGTTGGACGACGGCCCGGCATGGGGGTGTTACAGTTTGGTATCAAAGCGTTACAATATGAAAGGGGTTGTTACAACAATGAACCTTAATAATGTTCTAAATAAATCCAAAACAATGTGTTGGAAGTTGGGTTTTAATAACATAATAGATTATACGAATATATCCCGTGATATTATAATCACAAGCAATTACATTCAGATAAATTTGATTGTAACAACATTGCATGTGATCATTCAACTAAAAATTAAAGAGAAATCCTGTCATTTAAGATGAATAGATGATCACACTGTTAATATCTAAAGCATCAAATATGAACGATATTTATAAAAGAATTATCCCAAAACCTAACAGATCGTGAAGTCTAAAGCTATCAAAACCTATTAGTATATCAGGATAAACAAAACATAAATGAAAACATCATTTACAAGAGGCTAAAGCCAAAATGCATATTGTTGTTCCATTTAAGTCTGTGAATTAATCGTCCATCTTCTACCCCAGGCCAAGATGATTTCTATTACAAAATACTGTGTATTTAAAGAGTTCAGGTAAACTAAGCATCCTATCTTCTAAGATAGGACCATATCTCAAAAATATCTCACAGTTACAACAATAGAGGATCTAAAAAGCCACTCAATATCAAACTATATCTTAAAAATTACACAAGTTTTGTTTTGATTTATAGAATAAGACAAAAGAGGTGACTAATCAACTAAGTCCAACAATGCTCCATCTTATGAGATCATGACAAGATACATCATATCTTGAAAGAAAAACAAAATGTGCAAATTAGATATTTATTTAACTAACAATTTTCAAATTTTTATATGAGAAATTTGACTTGGCTACAGAATCTCACGATTCTGTAGCCAGTCTTATTATTGACAACATAAATCTAAATCACTCTATATTAATTAGAAAAATAACAATAAATCACTAAAAAAATATAATCTTACCATTCAACTGAAAATCAAATTTGAATCACAAAATTTCAGAGTTGATCACAGCCTCGATACTATCGACGTTTTTTATTATGATATTGCCAGTCCTTTTCAAGCGTTTTCCTTGCCTTTGTGCATTGATCTTGAGCTCGTGGTTTTCAATTGTCAATGAGCGGTTTTGAGCCATAAGAGCCTTGATTGTTTTTTGAAGGACGTGAATCTCTGTGTAATACAAACCTATCCATTGTAAACACACTTCACAATTTACAGCAGGGGAAAATGGTTGAGCAAGCACATGACTGTGTGTTAAAACACTTCCAATATCCACCGTCGGCTTTTAAACGAATTTAATTCCTAGAAAATCCTTGTTGTGGTTCAGACACGGTGGCAAGTTATCCACATAATCAAAGGCTTGACTAAGATCCGGTTTAGAGTGATTTGGGTCTTCAACTGCCAGGAATTTTTCAATCTTAGAATCAGAGCTCTCATGGACCTCGATCGAGCTCACATGAGATTTTGATCTATTTCATAGGCTCCACGAAATTAGATTCCCATCCCTCTTGTTATTATACCCTTGCATGTCTTGATTTTTCTTTGACTATTTGGAAGGGTTTCCACTGATGGATTTGATGTTAAGGTTAGGGTCAAGGACTTGTTCAAACTTAGGAACTTTACGAATCTTGGAGTCGACGTCCTATTGTTCACACACAGACTGATCGGGCATATCCCTTTCATAAGGGTTTTCACACAAGAAAACTTGCCTATCACTAGAGGGAAAACAAGACTTCTCTAGGATAGGTTTATCAACCACCAGAGTGTCCACAAGTTTTACTGTAACAAATCCATTGCGAGTCACAAAAGCATTCCAATCATCATTAAGTAGTTTCAGATGATGGACTATCAACAACTTAATTAACCCATGATGAAATAAGATGGAATCCAATTTATTCCTTTTATAGCTCTTTGACATATTATATAAACTTCTTAATAAGTAAAAAGGCATGTTTAACTGGAAACCGATAAAATGCATGAGAAGTATTATGTGGTAAAGGAAGACGAGGCCGCAACATCCTTCACAAGTGACAAAATGTCTTAACATTTCCAATAAACCATACCATCTATGCTTCAACAGAGAGAGTGGCATACCTTTGTCACAGCATTGAATTTTTCGGGAGGTGATGAACATACCCCATGGTACCTCGTCCATCTTTGAATTTTTAAACCATTTTTGGCCGGTGAGGGGAAGACCTGTTGCCTCACTCAGGAATTCCTCGGTGATTTCCAATTGAATGTCACCCACTTTGGCTCTGCATCCATCGAATGTGTGGGAGAACTCTTGGGCTGCTTGTAAGTTATAACCCTGAAACTTCTCAAGAACACAACCCAACCCTGGATTTTAAGGTCTTCACTCGCATCATCATACAACATCAAAGTTTGGGAGCCATTTGGCTCAACACAGACGACAGGGGCCATAACGGTTTGGACAGAAAGTCACAAAGGCGACCGGAACTCACTGTGAGCATAAGGGGTAGCAGAGACAAAGGAAGGCCAGAGCAAGTAACAAAGGAATAAAACCCACAGTTACCCTAGCGTGACCAAAATGAGAGCATAGGGGGTTTCCAGCCACAAAAATCGGATGCTTCGGGTAATGAATTCCCTGAGTACAGAGTGAAACCGAAGACCCTAGTTTGTAATGATGGATTTTTTGATTCGAACTGCCACTTCAAACAGAGTACAGGGTACAACCGAGTTGTGTTTGAATCTCATCATATGTAATGGGTACCTTGATTTTCCAAGGTTAGGAGAGGATGTGATCCAAAAATAAAAATACCAATCAAAATATTTAAAATTGAAAATGATCTACCAAGCGTTAAATGAAGAATCTTATAGTCTTAATGCCAATCTATTCTTGATGTATTTACAAAGTACTCAAGATATATCTTATAATCCAGGAGAAACTCAAAAACAAATGTTTTATTGATATACGATAAGCTTCAAAGCAAAACAACATCCATTAAAAAAGTTGTGAGATCACTGACCCTACATAAAGACCAAGCCTTGGATATAATTTCAATTTGATTATAAGTTTTAATGTTCCATTCATCCTTTCAGTCATGAATGAAGCATGAAAATGAAAATAATAAAATAGGAACAATCAAAACATCTTTTTTACAAACGATTAGTCACCTTCAAATAGCAATATTTACATGACGAAGCGTAGGTAGCTAAATAAATTGTTATTTGTCACTTTAAAAGGAAAAAATCATGTAGGGATACCAACACCCCACAAGCTAACAAATGGTGTCAAATCACTAGCATTAGTGTTTATCGAAAGGCCAATTTACAATAATGGATATCTACTCCAAATCAGACACAAATCCATTTTTCCATGATCCTATTAATGGTGACCTCATCTCTTGTTCGTGCGAAGACACGATTCTGCTCTGCCATCCTGTCTCCAATTAATGCTTGGATCATGCCTTAGATCCTCGAGGAAAAAACGAGAGGGAGACACCTCTCTTTCCTTGAATGCGCACCACACGTGTGGATTAGATGGCACATGCTGAGATGGAGCTATGCTCCTACATCATACTCCACAGTGGAAAAAATCATGAGCTCTTGCTCATGAGCTTTCCAACGTGGCTGAAATCCACCTCGATCCCAAAATTTCTCTTGGAGCTATATATCGGCTCCTCTGCTTCGTCACTGCTGCTGTTGCATCATCCCCGCTACTCATGCAGGTTTACTTTCGTCCAGCTTCCTTGTGCTAAACGAATCTGTTGCCAACGTCAACATCATCTCTTTGACCTCTTCGATCACCTTGTCTAACTGCTCCATTGGTTGGTTCTTCTGTTGCAGACTAGTTTGTTGCACTCATTTCTTGTCAATGGGAAAATCACACTGACCTACCAAGACATATTCTTCCTTTGTGGCCTTAGCTTGCCACTCTGCTGCAGTCTCCACTCATGCAGGCTCCCCATCACTGAACTGCTGCTTAGAGACCACTTCTCCTGACATATTTTCTCCTGCCATTCCTTTGACTATCCCCTTTTTAGCTTCCTCCAACTGCTCCTCATGCTGGTGTAGTCATTCATCTACTTCCAACTTAGCCTGTTGGATGTGCACACTTTTCACTACCACTCTCCTCTTAAGAGCTTCCAATTCTTCACACAGATAATCAAGGTCTATGTTGTATTCTTCCTCTTCTTCTGTTGCAGGCTCCAGTACTGCAGTCACCTCTTGTTCAACTTCCTGGCTGAAAATGTCGAGTGGTTCTGCTGAATGCTCTTCTCCTTCTGTTGGGACAGACATCAATATCTGTTCCTTCTCCTCCTTGACAGTTTCTGCTAGATGTCTTCCTATCGCCTCTGCAACATCTATGCTAGCCTCTCCTTGGTTGCTTGGTAGGAATATCTTGACTCCTCCAATGATCAAAACAGTCTTCTGATCCTCCTTCTTTGTGACAGAAGTTTGTAACTTCTCATCATCTTCATTCACACGGCTCACAGCTCTGCGTGATTTTCCACCTGAGTGAGGTCTCTCTCCTGCCTCCTCTTCTGCCAATGAACTCTCCACTGAGCTCACCTATTCTCCCTTTCCCACCCGACAACCTGGGATGTCTTCTCTTCCCACTTGGAATTTTATGAGATCCATTGATCCGCTCTCATTTCCCACCTCGAAATCTATGAGCCTCTTGTTGGATCTCTTTCCCTTATGAATAAATTTTTTAGCATGCCTCAACCACCTCTTTATCATATGTTGTTGCCTCCTAGCCAAAAACTTTTGAACATTCCATTTGGATTTCCTCTTCAAAGGCCATTCGTATCTCCAGTGTACCTTTGACTCCTGTTGCATCTTGAATGCAAGCTTCTCCATCTGCACTCAAATTTCATTGAGCTCTTTGTCCATCTCCGCTTTTCTCTTCTGTGAATGGACTTCTCTTCCACCAGGCTTATGACCGCCAATGGCCATATCATTTTTCCTTCATCCCACCTGGATGATTACCACTTGTTGCATGCCTTGCAATAGTTCCAATAGAGAATCACACATTATCTCCCTGGCTTACATAAAACAATTCTGCAACTGCTCCTTCATCTCCTTCTGTCTTCCTGAGAGAAATCAAGATCTGATGCCACTCTTGACTCCAACCTCCCCCCTCTCCTTTCTCTCATTTCGAGGATAGCTTGACCTCTCGATCTAGGATCATTCAAGTCTTTGAGTTGAATGACTCGTCGGGCTCTTAGTGGAATCAATTTGACTTAACACAGGCCCTCTTTGTATCCCTTGACACCTACAATATGGTACCTGTGGACCCTTTCCTTAGCGCTTTTAAACCCTTGCACTGACTTCCTTATCTCTCAATGATAATCTCCTCCGTTGATATGACCACGGGCTGCGACCATGGGTCCACTCCCTTTGTGATATCGCCCCTCGAGACTCTCGTGAACTTCTTCCTCCCTTTCTCGATTTTTGAATCGGCGAATACTCCGGGACCATATCTACGACCCTCGTTCCTCTCGCGATCAACGACTGTGATCGAATCACGAGTTCATATTTTGTGAGTCCTGTCTCCTCTCGACTCTACTTTTTCGACTTATGAATCAGTAATGCGCTGATCCTTTTCCACGCGTCCCTCTAGATCCAATGACCTGGATTTGAAATCACTCTTCACGACTTCGTGAAGATCCTTGTTCACTCCCGCAAACCTTCTGAAGTTCCTTCTCCTGAACCTCTCGATCTTCTGCCACCTGTCTTTTCCTTGATGATGGGTAATTTCTTCATTTTCAGGACTTAGAAAAGTCCTTGATTCATTTGCACACTTAGCACAACTTCCCCTTTCGAGACTTAGGTTGTTCTCGAAGGCTTCTTCCTGCACTCCCTGCTGAGTTCTGCATAGACTTCCTTCTGTGACTTTGCTCGGCTTTAAAACCTCCAAGGTTCCAAGTTCCTCTGCGAGCTCCTCATGCCCTCTTGACAGATTCTTGCCCTTCCTCTTGAGCTTATAAGGTGAACTCTCGACACCGTAGGTGCACTCCTTGAACTTGGCTCAGTTCTTTGACGGCTTCTCCCTTGGCCTCATGGAAAGGTTAAGGAATCTCCTTTCCTTTGTCGATGCACTTCTTGCAAAACCTTCCTTCACTAGAATGTTCAACAATTCTAGGATTATTCTACACCTTTAGCTATGTAGTTCTTGGGTATGCTCACGCAAGCTCGATGCTCTCCTGGAAAAATATTCGAGAGTGTCCAGTAACTCTGCGTTGTGCCTCTCTCCACACAGTCTTTATTTTCGAGGGACTTAACCACCTTGAAATTTCTCCCTGAGTCTGTAAGTAAATCTAGTTTTCCTGCCTGGTAGTTTCTCTTATGACTCCACTAAATTCAGACCCGCACTCCTTGCATTGGCTTACATAGTTTTCCAGCTCTGTCGCGCACTCCTTGCACTTAACCTAGAGAACCAGACTTAACTTAACACACTCGCGAATAGAAAACTATATCTCTATCCCTGCAGACGATTTCTAACATCAATCTACAATTCACAAACATGTAAAAGACATTCACAACACAACATCCATTACACATAAAGATAAAATAGGAAAAACTATCATTTTCTATTAATGGTGGAATGCCAAATTACAATGGTGGAGTCCGAGCTATAACTGAGTCTCAACTCTCTGTGTCCCTTCTTACAACACGACTTGTCCAGCTAAAAGCCAACCCAAAACCTTCTATCATATCACTAAAACTGTCTAACAGTCTACCACCTAACCTCTACTTTGCTTACAATACAAATATTTATACCAGAGGGGCTCAAATGAGCTTCCCTGCAGGCTAACAAATGGTGTCAAATCACCGACCTTAGTATTTATCGAAAGGCCAAATTACAATAATGGCTATCTGCTCCAAATAAGACGCAAATCCATTTTGTTGTCAGCCTATTAATGGCAACCTCATATCTTGTTCATGCGAAGGAAAGATTCTGCTCTTGCAGCTTGTCTCCAATTAATGCCTGGATCACGCCTTGGATCCTCTTGGCAAAAATGAGAGGGCGACACCTCTCTTTCCTTGAATGCGCACCATGCATGTGGATTATATGGCACGTGTTGAGATGGAGCGATGCTCCTACATCACATTCTGACACAAACTTTCGAACATCATTTTGAATACCTTCCCAGAAAAAATCCTTCTTAACCCTGTGGTATGTTTTCAAGAATCTTGAATGCCCCCCTATAGGAGAAGTGTGCAATTCCAAAAGCATTTTCGGATTGAGTTGGGAATTCTTACATAAGTATAGGTGATCATGATACCATAGAAAATCATTCTTCCATATAAAAATTTCTATTGAATTGGGGTCTTCATGTAGTTTTTGAATGATCTTGCATACCTCTTGATCTTGATTACATTCTATCCTTGCTTCTTCCACCCAATCTGATTACGACATAGACATAACACATAGTGAACCTTCTGTTTCTTCTTCTTTCCTAGAAAGGGCATCTGCCACAACATTATTTTTTCCTTTTTTGTATATAATTTCAAAGTCATAACCCAACATCTTTGTAACCCATTTTTGTTTCTCTTATGAAGATAAGCGTTTCTCCAAAAATTACTTCGAACTGCCATGATCTATTTTTACCTTGAAGTGTCTTCCTATTACGTAGGGGCACCATTTTTGAACTACATGTAGTATGGCCAACATTTCTTTTTCATAAATGGGTTTGACTAAAAATTTTGCTTTAATTTTTCTTCTTTCAAAGGCAAAGGGCCTTCCTTCCTACATTAAAACTGCACCAATTCCATGGCCTGAGACATCACACTCTACAATAAATGTTTTTTTGAATTCAAGTGTGGTCAAGACGGGGGTTGTACACATAGCCTCCTTAAGTTTTTCAAAATATTTGGTTGTTTCTTCTGTCCAAGAAAATTATTCCTTTTTTAATAATGTTGTTAGAGGTGCTATTATTTGACCATAGTTCTTGACAAACTTGCGGTAATAACCTGTCAATCCTAAGAATCCTCTAATTTTATTAAAGGTTTTGGGAATTGGCCATTCTCTTATAGATTTAATTTTGTTAGGGTCCACTTTTACACCTTCATGAGATACAATATGACCCAAATATTCCACTTCCTGAACCCCAAAGGAACACTTGGAAGGCTTTGCATAAAGTTGTTTCTCTTCCAATAGTTGTAATACTCTGTCAACATGTTGTACATGTTCTTCCCAATATTTGTTGCAGATTAGTATGTCATCAAAAAATACCAACACAAATTTTCTAAGGAAGGTCTTGAAAATGGAATTCATCAAGATTTGAAATGTTGAAGGTGCATTAGTCAGTCCAAATGGCATAACAAAAAATTCATAATGACCTTCATGTGTTCTAAAAGTTGTTTTAGGAATGTCTTCATGTCTCATTCTGATTTGATGATATCCCGAACGAAGATCCAACTTAGTAAAGAATTTTTCTCCATGTAATTCATCAATGACAGGGATATGAAACTTATCTTTGATTTTCATTTTGTTGAGTTGTCTATAATATGGACACATACGCCATGAGCCATCCTTTTTTGTAACCAACACCATTGGTGAAGAGAAAGAACTTTGACTATGTTGAATGATGCCAACCTATAACATTTCCTGGATCATGCGTTCAATATCACTCTTTTGTGCATATGGATACCTGTAAGGCCTAATGCTAGCTGGTATATTTCCTGGATGAAAATTAATAGCATGCTCATGGTATCGAGTAGGTGGAAAACCCTTAGGAATTTCACCAAATACCTTGGAATGATTGTTGATAATTATTTGGAGATCTAATGGAGCCGAGGCTATAGATGTTTGAACATCAAGTGAGAACAATTGTGAAATTACACCTTGGTGTCATTTTTTGATTTATTGTTCCATTATATTAGAGCTTATCACTTTATAGGGTTTCCCTTGGATACCTCTAAGCTCAATTTCCTTGAAATTTGAGGAAAATATCATAAAAATATTTTGAAAATCAAAGGCCACTATTCCCAGTGATTGCAACCATTGGACCCCTAATACAACATCAACACCCCACATTTGGATGGAAATCATGGGGCTATCCAGAAAATAATCCCCCATGTTGAGCTTAATACTATGACATTTCCTTGAACAATTTAGGGTACCTCCATTTGCAATCATTACTTGAAACTCTGGTGCAGGATATACAAAACAATTGAGATCTTTTGCTAATTTGTAATTGATGAAATTATGGGTGCTACTTGAATCAATCAATATTGTTACCTTTTTCTTTTTGATGTATCCTTGTATCTTGAGGGTTTGTGGAGTAA